>QKWP01000008.1:426337-447432 GCA_003550325.1 Gigaspora rosea | reverse complement strand
TTATTACTTTATTACTTTATTACATTATTACTTTATTACTTTATTACTTTATTACATTATTACTTTATTACATTACTACTTTATTGTTTTATTGTTTTATTACTTTATTACTTTATTGTTTTATTACTTTTCAAAAGATATATAAACCCTAGCTTTCTGACCTTCTACCCACAAGCTTTTAGCTTAGACTCAGACTTCCCTTTCTCTTCCCTCCAATACTTAAATAATTGTATTTCTTGAATATTATTATCTAAATTAATAAAATATATCTTTGCTAAATAAATAATACTCTTGTTAATTAATAAATATACACAAAACCGCTCTAGTGAAGTAATATTCCACTTCCACACCGCTTCATATCTTCTCTGACCCTTACAAGATCCCTGTCGCTGTGTGCTGTGTTGCAAGTACTATATAGAAGGCTATAGTCGCTTGTAACATCATGTAATACAAACTGAAAAATCAATTTTTGCATGGCATAATCTTAGATGTGAACATTAATCTATTGACTTGAGCAGAAAAAAAAATCCAACCTTCTGACTGAATTTTTCATTCCATATAAGGCCAAACAAAAAATCAACTTTGCATAGTCTTATACATGAACACTATTCTATCAATTTTAGTAAAGTAAAAGAAAAAAAAATAAAAAAAAAAACAAAAAAAAATCCAACTGACCAAATTTTTTCAGATTCCATATAATGCAAAACAAAAATCAACTTTTGCGTAGTCTAATTTTAGATTAATCTATTAATTTACAATAGAAGAAAAAAAATCTCACCAACTGGCTGAATTTTTCAGATTCTATATAATGCAAAACGAAAAATCAACTATGTGTGATCTTATCTTATATAGTAATATTATTTACAGTAAAGTAAAAAATAAAAAAAAACAAACAAAAACAAAAAAAACTAACTGACTGAATTTTTTAGATTCCATGTAATACAAACGAAAAAACAACTTTTGTGTAACCTTATTTTAGATGTAAACATTTATTTATTAATTTATAGTAGAGGAAAAAAATTCAATTAAACAACTAAATTTTCAAATTCCATGTAATGCAAAATGAAAAATTGACTTTTGTATAGTGTAATCTTAGTTGTAAACATTAATCTTTTAATTTAAGTAGAAGAAAAAAAATCCAATCTACCGACTGAAATTTTATTCCATGTAAAGCAAATGAAAAATCAACTTTGCATGGTCTTATATTAGTAAAGTAAAAAAAAAAACAAAAAAAAAATTCTAACTGACTGAATTTTTCAGATTCCATATAATGCAAAATAAATAATCAACTTTTGCATGGCTTAATCTTAGATGTAAACATTAATCTAATAATTTATAGTAGAAAAAAAAATTCAACTGACTGACTAAATTTTTCAAATTCCATGTAATGCAAAATGAAAAATCAACTTTTGCACAGCATAATCTTAGATGTGAACATTAATTTATTAATTTAATGAGTATCCATTTGCTATACTAAATTTAGTACAATGTACTAAATTTAGTACAGTACTGTATATTCCCGAAAATAAGCAACCTTTTTTTGGACAATTTTAAGCAAAAAAAACCGGGGTTGCTTATTTTCGGGTTATACAAGTTTTTAAGAATTTATGCCTGATAGCAAAGGTTGCTTATTATCGGGTGTTATCTTTTTAAAAAAAATTCTCACGCATTTAAACTTGCGTAAACAGGTTTTGCACATACGTACCAGCATGTGTATTAATAAACATAGTGTCTATTTCATATTTGGCACTATGTTTAATAATGCACATGCATACGTTACTATATTATCTATATTATTAAATTTTTTTAGCATTTTTTTTTTAAAGTTTTTTATTTAGTTTTTTTTTATTCGATTTTTTTTTATTTTTTATTTTTATTTTTTCTATAATTTTTAATTTTTTTTAATGTATTTTTTTATTCGATTTTTTTTTGATTTTTTTATTATTTTTTTTGATTTTTTTTTAATCTTTTTTATTTTTTTTATAGTTTTATTTCTAATTTATTTTTTTCATTTTTTTTAAATTATTTTTATTTATATTTTTTTTGATTTTTTTAAATTCTTATTTATTTTTTTCATTTTTTTTAATTTTTTTTATTTATATTTTTTTTTGATTTTTTTAAAATTTTTATTACTATAATTTTTGTATTTATTAGCATTTTTTAAGTTTTTTATTATCGATTTTTTTTTAATATTTTTTTTAAACGCTTTTTATTTTTTATCTTTTTTTTTTATTTTTTATTTTTTCGTATTATTTATTTTTTTTTATTATTATCGTTTTTTTAAATTTTTTTTATTTTTTATTTTTTCCGTATTATTTATTATTTTTTTTATTATTATCGTTTTTTTTATTTTTTTTTTTAATTATTTTTTTTAAACTTTTTTATTGTAATTTTTTAATTTTATATTTAAATATGTGTGTTATTTTATTTTTTATTAATTTAATACATATCTTTTTTTTATTTTAGTTTATTTTTTATTTATTTATATTTTATTTTAAATTATTTTTAAATTATTTTTTATTTAAATATATACGTACCGGTATGGTTTATTTTATTTTATTTTTAGGTTTTTTTTATTCATTGCACGATTAAAAAATTTCAACCATTGAGCATATGCAAGTTAACTATTTTTGTAACATGCATATATACAATGGTGGGAATAATTCTAATTATTCCAAAGTAGGAAATAAGGGCGCTTTATAAAATGCTAGTACTACTTTAATTAGTGTTGTTTTCCTGATATACATGGGAAATTTGTTTACTCACTAATTAAAAGTAGCAATGGTATTGGGGGTTGCTTATTTTCGGAACAAAAAATTTTAATATTAATTTTGATTCGAAAAAGCGAGGTAGCTTATTTTCGGGTTATAGATGATTTTAAGTTTTTTGTTCAAAAACGGAGGGGTTGCTTATTTTCGGAATATACGGTACTAAAGTTAAATTTTGAAAATTTGGTATTAATAACTTTAAATTAAATTTATCTAATATATAATTCTATATTTATGTTTTATTTTGGTATATTTAAAAAACAACTTACTTATCAAAAGTTATATTAATATTTTTAAAAGAAAAATTGGTTCTAAAAGTGCAACTAAAAAACACTAAATTATAAATAACAAAAAATTTATTTAATAAAATTTTGTTAAATTTGTAATCATTTTGTAAAGCTAATTTTTCTGATTCTAATAATAGTAAATTCATTAAAATTGGTTTAGTATATAAGAAGTTATAAGAAATTTAAATTCACAATTTTTTTACTATGTTTTTACTAAGTTATGTTTTACTATATAAAGTTTATAAAAAGCTAACCATTTTTAGATGTGTGTTACTGTAAAACAGATTTATTTAAGGGTAGGGGGACAAATTTTAAATTATATATAAAACATATTGTAAAATTTTTTTCTATTAAAAATTAAAAAATATTTTATTAAGTAAACTACTTTTAAAAATTAATTGAAAGTTGTAGAATAGATTCTTCTGATTCTAATGATAGTAAAATTATTAAAATTGGTTAAATATTCGCTAAGAAACAGGTGTTTAAAGATAGAGTATCATAGATTGTTTACAAAAATCATATAATGATCATATGATATTAACCAATCAAAATTCGTCATTTTGTGTAACTGGGGGAAATTTGAGCCAACTGGGAGAAACTTTACAATATATAAAAGTATAAATTTTTTAAAAGTTTTATTTATTAAAACTTTGCTATTATAAAAAGAACATATTGTTCTATATATTATAAAATTTTGGCTAAAATTAATTACAACTATAAAAAGTTTTATTAGTAGCATATTTTCAATTTCTATATAAATTCTATTGTACCACCAAAATCATATAAAAAATGATCTATGTTCCCCCTACCCTTAAGCTATTTAAAAAAATTCTTATTTATTTTTTTTAATTAAGCCAAAATCAAGATTGAATCCAAGACAATCTAAAAATATATATTTTTTTTAATTTTATTACAAGTTTTGTATACTATGATTTTTTTAATACTGTACTAAATTTAGTACACCAAAGTTTTAGAACAATACAGCAAGTTTAAGAGTAAGCTATGCAAAATTTTTATTAATAAATATTACTGAAATTGTACAAAAAGATAGTTCTAATATTCAAATATATTTTGGCAAAATTTGATTAAATTTGGTCAAATAATTAATTCAAAATTAATTTTTTTGAATGTACTAAATTTAGTACAAAAGCCAAACAGATACCCATTAAATAGAAGAAAAAAATCCAACCTACTGACTAAAATTTTTATTCCATGTAATGGCAAACAAAAATCAACTTTGCATAGCCTTATATTAGTAAAATAAAAAAAAAAACAAAGAAAAAAAAATTCTAACTGACAGAATGTTTCAGATTCCATGTAATACAAAATGAAAAATCAACATTTGCGTGGCCTAATCTAAATATAAATTAATCTATTAATTTACAGTAGAAGAAAAAAATCCAACTGACTAACTAAATTTTTCAAATTCCATGTAATGCAAAATGAAAATCAACTTTTGCACAGCATAATCTTAGATGTAAACATTAATCTATTAATTTAAGTAGAAGAAAAAAAATCCAACCTACTGACTGAAATTTTTATTCCATATAATTGCAAACAAAAAAACAACTTTGCATGGCCTTATATTAGTAAAGCAAAAAAAAAAAAAAAAAAAAAAAAAACCAAAAAAAAATTCTAATTGTCCGAATTTTTTAATACTTTTGTATGGCCTAATCTTAGATGTAAACATTAATCTATAAATTTATAGTAGAAAAAAAAATCCAACTGACTGACTAAATTTCTCAAATTCCATGTAATGCAAAATGAAAAATCCCCTTTTTTCATGGCTTTATCTTATATGTGAATATTATTCTATTAATTTACAGTAAAGTTAAAAAAAAACAAAAAAAATTCTGACTGACCAAAGTTTTCCGATTCTATGTAATGCAAAACAAAAAATCAACTTTGCTAAATTAATTAAAAAATTTTACCGAATAAATGAAGTTTTTAGATTCCATATAATGCAAACTGAAAAATAATTTTGCGTGGCCTAAACAGTTTTAAATATAAATCATTTCAGGTAACCAAAAATTTTCTCACAACTTGATCACGTTTTTGAATGCAGCCAATAAATTATATAAGATTGATAAATTGGTATGTTTAACTCTGTCATCATTATTAACATATCGATATGACGAATTATATGTAAAAATAAGTTTTTCCACTTAACGAACACGTTTTCTGCAGATGACCAATCATTATTCTATTAATTTACAGTAACTTTAAAAAAAAAAGATTATTTACAGTAAAGTAAAAAAAAATTCCAACTGACTGAATTTTTTCAGATTTCATGTAACACAATCTGAAAAATCAAATTTTGCATAGTCGAATCTTAGATGTAAACATATATTTATTAACTTATAGTAAAGTAAAATAAGATCCAACTGACTAACCGAAGTTTCAGATTCCATGTAGTGCAAAATGAAAAATTAACTTTGCTGAATTAATAAAAAAAATCTGACCGAATAAACGAGTTTTTAGATTTATATAATGCAAAACGAAAAATAATTTTGCGTGGCCTAAACAGTTTTAAATATGAATCGTCACAGGTAACAAAAAATTCACCCACAACTTGATCACATTTTTGGATGCAGCCAAAAATATGAATTGTCACAGATAACCAAAAATTTTCTCACAACTTGATCACATTTTTGGATGTAGCCAATAAATTATATAAGATTGATAAAATTGGTATGTTTAACTCTGTTGTCATTATTAATATATTGATATGATAAATCTTATATAAAAATAAGTTTTCCACTTACTGATCACATTTTCTGCAGATGACCAATCATTATTCTATTAATTTACTGTAACTTTAAAAAAAAAGATTATTTACAGAAAGTAAAAAAAAAAATTCCAACTGACTAAATTTTTTCAGATTCCATGTAACGCAAAACAAAAAATCAAATTTTGCATAGTCGAATCTTAGATCTAAACATAAATTTATTAACTTATAGTAAAGTAAAATAAAATCCAACTGACTGACCGAATTTTCAGATTCCATTTAATGCAAAACGAAAAATCAACTTTGCTAAATTAAAAAAAATCTGACCGACTAAACAAATGAAAAATTACTTTATGTAGCCAAACCATTACAGTTTTAAATAGAAATCGTCATAGTTGACCAAAATTTTCCTACTACTTGATCACGTTTTGGGTGCAGCCAATAATTTATATAATGTAGATTGATAAAATTGGTAAGTTTGTATATAAAAATAAGTTTTCTACACAATGGTCACGTTTTCTAAAATAACTAAACATTATTCTATTAATTAATTTACAGTAAATTTAAAAAAAAAAATCCAAACGACCGAAGTTTCAGATTCTATGTAATGCAAAACATAAAATAAACTTTGTGTGGCCTTATCTTACATAACATTCTTTTAAAACAAAATATCACACAGTTTGAAATAGGAATCATCATAGGCTGGCCAAAAAATTTTCTGACAACTTGATCATGTTTTTGAACGTAGCCAATAAAACCATTAAAATATACAGTTAAAATTGGAAAGGTTAACATTATTAACATATCGATGTGATGAATCATATGTCACTGGTCACATTTTCTGAAATTGACCAATCAAATCACAAATAAAAGACCAATCAGCATTCAGGGCAGATCTCTAATTTCTTTATTGTATTTTCTAATAATAAAGATAAGTAAAAGTTTCATTTTTTTTAGCAGATGTTATATAACTCTTTTTTTTTTTGAATCTTGAATCTAAAAAGAAGCTATAAGACTATTAAATAATAGTTCAAACCATCTTGATAGCATTGATTCATTAATTTTATAGAAACAAGCTTTTACTATTATCGATGTTATTGTTGGATAAAATGGCATGAAAGGTAGGTACCATTATTTCTAAAGTAAGATATTGATTTCCTCCAATATATTCTGTTGCTTGTACAAAAGGATGTAAAAGTTTTGCTAATTCATCTAATGAATCCATTCTTTAGTTAATAAGAGAGTTTTTGAAATTTTTAAACTATCTTGTCTTTCTTGTTAATAAACACTTTGCCTTAAATCATCAGCTAACTGTATAATAGCATTATGAAGAAGAAGAAGATTTTTTAAAAGGTTGTAAGTTGAACTCCAATAAGTTCTAGTATCACTTAAAAGGGTTTTACTAGATGCTGTGGATTTAATTCAGCTTGTAGTCTGAGAAGTTTTTCATGATATTTATCCCAATTTACAAAATTATTTAATGTTTTTGCTTTATTAATTAAATTATCAACTTCTTTAATATTAAATCTGTCTTCTAATGCAAGCTGAATTAAATATGTCATGCAGCCTACATGTAGAGTTATATAGTAATTAAATTTTATATAAGTATAAATTTTATTAAAGTATTTTTACTAATTACATTTTTAATAACTTAATTCGATAGTAGAGATTTTTTATCAATTATTATTTTTAATAACAAAAATTTAAAATTTTAAATTTGTATATAGCCCTTGGAGAAAATATACACAAAAAATTATAATTTTAAGTTTTATATTTTTTTAAATTTAAAATTATGTTTGTTTTAATTGATAAAATCTTAAAAATAAAATTTGACAAAATTTTATACAATATTAGAATCTAATTGTTGTAATATAGTTCTACCTATGCTCAATATTAAGCTGATCCATTGCTTTAGTCATCAAAAATGCATTATTTGTTGAAGCTCCAAAGAGTTTATTATATATACCCTACTGGTCAAAAAGTTGTCAACAGAAATCTTCAATCTGATAATCTGTATGAGGATAATCAAACTTTTGGATTATAAGAAGAGCCTGGTATAAAGTAAATTTAGGACTGATCCAATAAATAGTTACTGCAATATAATGTTGATAAAATTGTGACCACAGATCCGTTGTAAAGCAAAAAGAATCCATTGTTGTTTGTAATAAATTTTTAAGTTGTTGCTCAGCAAAAAGCACTAATTGCATAAATTTTTCTTTTAACTAATTAATGCACAGAAACATAAACCTTAGTTTGTATTCAAGAATCATATCTCAAAAGCAATCATTAGTGGTAGCATAAAATGATTGTAGATTGCCTACAACCCAAACTAAATATAATTTGTAATTTTATTATATTTTGAAGATAGTAAAGGTATTTTTTTATTTAAAAAATTATGCAAAGATAATTGATTTGAAGCTATATTAATTAATTGATTATTGTTATTATTTGTTTCAGAGAACAAAATTCTATGAATTTGGTGTAAATAAGATTTTAAGTTTCCTGTTCCAGTTGATAACTTATATTCTTGATTACAGGTACCTTCATTACTATCTTTATTTGTTGTTTTAACTTTGCAATATATTTTTTTTCAACTTTATTTTGTCTAAAATAATGCTATACCCAACTTTTACTAGGTCTCAATTTTTTGTTGTATGTAAAAGCTTATTTTTTATTCTTTTACCTAGACTATTAGTAATAACAGTAACACTATTATTTTGTGATATGGATTGTTTAGGTAAGTTTGAGTTTGATTTAATGTCTGGGTCATTTGGATTCTCTAATATATCTGATATATTTGATTCATTTAACAAAGCTATAATATTGTTGTCATAAGAATCAAGCTGATATTGATTGTTTAATAACATTTTAATACTAGAAAATTTGTTTACAAAACATAGAAATTTTTCTATCACAGAATAAAAAAAATCAAATTATTTTAATTACTTTCATCATCATCTTTATTTATTTATATTTTAATCACATTATATTATATATTTATTAATTATTTTTATAGATACATATTTGATTAAGAGCATTCTCAAGCATCTATCTCAATAGACTCAATAACGAATTTGATTAGTCTGTTTGATCAAAATAGCCAATCAGGTTTTTTATTGAATTCATTGAGTTGAGAACGCCCTAAAGGTATTTTCAAGCACCTGCCTTAATGGACTTAATAACGAACCTGATTAGTCAGTTTAATCAAACTAGTCAATTAGATTTTATTGAATTCATTGGGTGAGTGCTTTAGAACGCCCTAATTCATGTTATCAGCAAGTGATTGATTGTTTTGAAACTTTATAATTAGAATTAGATATATGATTGTTAGTTTTTGAATAGCTATGTATAGCAACAAGCCAAATATGAATATTGCAAATTTTGGTCTATATGCTTTGCTAAAGAAATGGATTCAGCCAAGGCAGCCCCAAAGTGGCGACATTTTACTGCATGATAATTATACCATACAGAGTAATTAGCTTTTTGTAAGATAGTTCTAAAATGTAGCACTAATAATGTAGAGAAGTCCCATAATTGTTTATTTTTATAATCATACAAAACAATAATATTATTTTAGAGGATTCTTTGGCTAACTCTAAAAGATAGCAATTATATGTATAATTTTGGTACTTTTCTAAATAGCAAAAAAAGATAGTATGGTTTAATAATTATATCTACTCATGAACAATAGCAGTATATATATTTATATACGTATACATAAATATACTTGCATCTGCTTGTTTATAAAATTATATTAGCTCTGAGTAGCAATGGGAATTTCTAATTATAATTACGCAACTCCGGAAAAACAGGAAAAATGCGAAAAACATGAAAAACGCTTCTACAAGAACGTGAAGAAATGTACAAAGACACGTAAGACAACTTTCAAAAAAAAAATGAACCTGAAAACGAAAAAACCCACCACGTCCAAATGCTAAAAAAAAACGAAAACGAAAGCCAGTTTTCACATGAATTACATATGTATTAACTTTAAAGATTAATTAATATGTTAACAATATTTTCTAAGCTAATTATCTAATATGCATAAAACTTCTTCATAGAAAATGAATCAATAGTTTTTTTTTTATGGGAACTATTATTGATTAATTTTTATCACTACAACATCATTTTTATATTAGAGTATATAAAAAATATATTTTGATTTGCTGATTACACATTCTATCAATACTTTCTATACATGTTGAATAATTCATTTATTATTAAAAATGATTAACTATTTCATGTTTAACTATTAATAATTAGAAATTCCTATCATTAGCTTAAGTATACAGGAACTTGTGACTAGAGTTCCAATTCAGTTTGCATTTATCTAAATAATTATTAGATATTCAGATATCCATTTACTATTCATTTACTATTAATATCTAGATAATTATCTAAATATCTATCAGATTATCCGGATATCAATAGTAAACAGATGTTTGAATAAATCAGGTATAGATAAATAGATGACAGATTTATTCAGATTGGAACTCTACTTAAGAAAGTAAAAGAATTTGGTTCTTGGTCTTTGAACAAAATAATTAATAATTGGCGAGTATAGTTTATTTTTTTTATTATATATTTTGATTTATTTTACTTATTGTTAATTTCTCAAAAATGAGTACAATTTAAAAAAATTGAATTTGGGATGTTGACTTTTTATACTAATAATTTTATTATTGTTATAGTTCAAGAAGTTTTAATAGAATTCTAGACTTGAGCAATAATAGAATTTAATTTCTTTAATATACAATTTAACAATAAGAATTTACAATTTATTTGTAATTCTCATTTTACTAAAGAATAACTGAATCGTAAAAATAAACATATAAATACAAGGTTCTTGAGAGTTTAACAAATAGTGTTTTTATTAAAATTACATATGCTATGATAAATTCTAAGTTAATCAATTCTAGAGTTCCAATCTATTAAGCATTGATTCAAATAACTATCAAATACCCAAATCTAAGATATTTTCCATTTATTATCAATATCTGGATACCTGTCAGATTATCCAAATATTTGAGTGATGAATTATTTGGAACTCTAATCAATTCCTAAAGTTAGCTTATTAAAGTTATAAATGTGCAAAAAGTATATATGCAAATTTAAAGATAAATAATTGAATTTAGAATTACTTTAGTAGATTTTAAATAAAATTTATTTTGGATTATATTAAGTATTATAAAAATTATATATGAAAATTATATATATATTGTAATAATCTATTGTATATTATATAGTTATTATATTAGGCATTAGTTAGCCACTTAACTGATATTTTATCAGAAACCAATCAGCTTGTAACACTACACCTTATATAATTTGGTGTAATATAAAATCAAACCAACTAAAATAACCCTCTTTTTTGTTAGTTAGGGATAGGGTGAAATTAGAATAGTATGTAGGCATCATAGAAGAACATTCATTTGATTGGTTGGTATAAATCAATTACCTGGGTAATTTATTTATATACTTTAAAGTACTTTTTTAAGAACGTAACATTTCACTAACAAAAAATTACTACAAAAGCCATTTCTAACTTTAAACTAATGTCAATATTTACTATTTAAAATAATCTCTAAATTATCTCACTTCCAACTTACTTTACATAGAAGACAGAATATACTAACACTTATTGGACCATACAAAATTATATTGTCAAGAAGGTAACTAGAAATGCTTCTATCCAAAACTGCTTTGTTATATTAGATTTAAATGCCTTCTTATTGCTAACTGTTTAATCAAATAGGTTCAGGCTTTTTAATAATAGAAGACCCAGATTTAATAGTTAGATTTGGATAGTTTTTGTAGTGTATTTGGACTTAACAACTGTAAATTAGAGTTTAGTTTATGCTTGTAAATTCTTTAATAAAATAGAGTTTGTTAGTAATAAATATAAGATTTACCTACTTTATGCATATCTATCTGTTCTATAAGTATATGTTTCGCGTATATTTATTAGTTTGTATACTTTATTGTATAATGCTTTAATTCATTTTCTAATAGTATTAGAACAATAAATTTTTTTAAAAATTATTAAATTAATTGGTTAATTATCACAGAAAATCATGGATAGATCTACCAAAATTAACTAATTATATAAATGTTTTTCTATAAGTGAAAGGATTTTATAATAAAATTTTACAAGGAATTTTTTTTGTTAGAGCACGAAAAGTGGTTTTATAAACAAAATTATGAGCCACAAGTGATTTTAAAAGATTGCTTCTTGATTTTATATTACACCTTATCCAACTACCCTATTGGCACTGACTAATATGCAATCTAGAACATTCAATAATCTGTTACATAATAGTATTTACAAATGCACTAAAAAAATCTTTGAACTCATATAAGTTAGGGTTAGGGTTACATCAAGACAAGACTTGTTATTGGATAAGACATGTATATACTCATGTGAATAGTAAAAATTTGTTGCAAAACTTACATTTTTGAGACTTCTGTACTTACTTTTTTGATACTCCTAGATGTACCCCAAAATTTATATACTTTTTTGATACTATCTCTATATGATGATTAATACAACAAATAGTGATTTAATATAATATGATGCAATCTTGAAAATTTAAAACAAAGTATTTATTTGAAAGAATTTTTTTAAAAATCTAGTGCTAATGTATATAAGTATTAATCTAAAATTTACTAAAAGATTTTAAAATCATGATACTTAATGATATACTGTATTTAAACATTTATTACGCAGATAGAATTTTTTCTAAAAATTTTTTCATTTTAAAAAACATTACATGTATAAGACTATATAAAATTAATTTTTTGGATCTCATAACCCAGCCAAATCATATTTTGGAATTTTTGAAAAAATTTTTTATAAGTTTTAATAGTTGAGTGGAATTTCAAAAAAATTTTTTTGAAATTTTATAAATTTTATATATAATACTCTGTCTTACTATTTGTTGTTTATGCCTACCTTCATTATAATTTCCCACTAGATCATATTATGACCGGTAATCTTCTCATGGAAGATTACCGGTCACAAATAATCACGTGAAAATTATAATGAAGGTAGGCATGAACAACGTAAGTCAGGGTATTACTCATGAATTTCATGTGAGCTCAAAAATTACAGCAGAGATTCCCAATGATCATATGATACAGATGACCCTTCGGGTCATCTGTATTCTATGATCATTGGGAATCTCTGCTGTAATTTTTAAACTCCCAAGAAATTAATAATACTAAAATTTTTAAATAAAAGTTCAGCTGTCTGGGTCATTTTTTTGGTTTTATGTTATGAGAACCAAAAAATTAACTTTATATGGCCTAATAGATTTATTCTTTTTTTAAGAAAAACTTATCATATAAATATCATTTTAATAAATATATATAACCTTTGTTAAAAACCTGTGCAACCAGGTCAAAACTAAAAAGTTTAAAAATAAAGATATAAAAAGCATACTAAACTTTTTAAAAACAGTAAATTTTATTTGTAAACTATCAATCAAGTTATTTATTAAATCTATATGGGCTGTTCTTTATAGAAAAGTTATAATATTTATTATATAATTAATTTTTAATAGATTATTGTTATTAGAGTCAGGTTTGTAATTAGAGTTAAAATTAGTGCAATTTTAAAAAAGCTTGCCATAATAGTGATCTGTATGTGATATTAGTATCAAAAAAGTATATAAATTTAGAGTACATCTAGGAGCATTAAAAAAGTAGGTACAGAAGTCTCAAAAATATAAGTTTTGTATCAGTGCTGCTAGGGTACTTCACTTGGTCCTATGATTTGATTGGTTTATCAGATGAGTGCATTACAATGCATATGCGCTAAATCATATTGACCTAAATTTAAATCCAAATTTAAAAACAAATTTATTAATAAAAATAGAAAAATAATTTATTTATTATATATATGATATTGTTGCACCTAAAATCAGGTGTAATGTAAAATCAAAATAATTAAAAAACCCTGTTTTTTTTTTATTGGTTAGGGTTAGGGTGAGGTAAAGATTAAATGTATGTGTGAAAGAGGTTTTATAGTAAAATTTTGCAAGAAATTTTTTTTGTTAGAATCCAAAGAGTAGTTTCATATACTTAATTTTAAGTTATAGAAGATTTTTAATAAAACAATTATTTGTTTTGATTTTAATCATGTAACATTATACCTGATCTTGAAATTTGAAAAATATAAATAATTTTTAAAAACTTTTAAAAATTAAATATAAATACTTTATAAAAAGAACTTAATTACATATTCTCTTGAAACACAAACATTAAAGTGAACAAAATCAAATTTCATACTTACTCAAGTAATTTATTGAACAATCAAATAATTTTAGTTAATCATATATTCTCTTGAAACACAAATGTTAAAGTGAACAGAATACTTATACTAGTAATTTAATGAATGATCAAATAATAATAGTTAATTACACATTCTTTTAAAACACAAATGTTAAAGTAAACAAAATCAAACTTCATATTTATTTTAGTAATTTATTGAACAATCAAATAATTATAGTTAATCACACATTCTTTTAAAATACAAATGTTAAAGTAAACAGAATCAAGCTTTATACTCCCTCTGGTAATTTTTCAACAATCAAATAATTATAATTAATTACACATTCTCTTGAAACAGAAATGTTAATGTGAACAGAATCAAACTTATACTCACACTAGTGATTTATTGAAAAATCAAATGATTATGGTAATCAAGCATTCTCTTGAAACACAACTATTAAAGTGACAGAATCAAATTTCATACTCACTCTGATAATTTATTCAACAATCAAATGATTATGGTTAATCGCATATTCTCTTGAAACAGAAATAAACTGTATGAAACTGAACTAAGTCAAACTTCATACTTACCCTAATTATTATTGAACAATCAAATGATTATGATTTGTTAAAGATATAGTGTAATACAATATAAATATAAGTGGCAAATTATTTGCTGTACATACAAAAATTGTTGGTTTATATAAATAAAGTTATAATAATTTTAAAAATTAAATTAAATTAGTCAAAAACAATATAAAAAATTGATTTTTAATCTTTTGTAAATATACCGTATATTTCCAAAAATAAGCTACTTTTTAGGGCCAAAAATTACATGAAAAAATGTGGAATAGCTTATTTTCCATATTGTTGAATTTTTAGAAAAATTGAAAAACGTACTAATAAACTATTGACCAAATACAGTCAGGGGATATACTGAATTAGGAAATCGTGATCTAGAATGATCTACGCGAATTTGATTGGTTCTTGCACACATTTTTGCTAGCATTTTTCAGAAATTTTTTATGCTTCTAATTCATATTAGAAATCAAGAATAAACGCACAAGTAGACAATACAAAACCTCTAGTTTAATTAATCCACAATAATCCACGCTAGTTAATACTTGTTAAAAAGTAGGTGAGACCCGAAATCCAAGAATCTTTTACACACAAGCTGAAAGGTAAGAAGGTAATCTTGTTCGCAAATTATATGCTTTTAAGCTTCTTACCTTTGCGAAAAGGCTTTTACTGTAACTATAGAGCATTTAGCTTAATAATCCACTAAATAATCCGTTTTACTCTAAAGTAGGACCTGTAAAATAAGCATGCAAAGTTAATAGAATTGAATGATTGGAATCAGATTTTGTACAAAGCTAAGCGAGAGAATATCCTTGTGTTGGGTTTAGATCGTAAGGCGGGTCAGTAAAAGTGAACTTTAGCAACGAAAT
Organism: Gigaspora rosea; assembly: GCA_003550325.1. NCBI lineage: Eukaryota > Fungi > Glomeromycota > Glomeromycetes > Diversisporales > Gigasporaceae > Gigaspora > Gigaspora rosea. The sequence goes on along the minus strand of QKWP01000008.1, from coordinate 431,930 downwards.
TGGTAAATTATTCAAAGAGTTTATTTTATGTTTATAGCTTATTTGAAATTTATACATGTTTTAACTGACAGCAAAGACATCTAGAAAAAGAACCAAATAATGCAGACGAATTAAGCTGCTGAGGCAAGTTATACTTTATTATGGGCAAATGTGTGATTTTGCTGAGTATTATTTATAATCTTTTGTTTTATCCCATACTGCCATATTCGTAACAATAACTAAGACATTGATTCCTTCAGTATGCCTCATATTAGCAGATTTTTTGAATTGAGCAAACGCTTTATATTCATCCATTTCAACATTAATTCCGTATATGTTTCATTAACACCTGGACTTTAATTATAAGCTAGTGATTTAACGTTGTAATTTATACGGCATAACTAAATAAATAGACTTTGTTCAATTAATTTTCGGTATTGTTATAGAATAGGTTTTAATTTTGGTAGAAATTAGTTTGAAAATTAGAACTAAATAAGGAAATTTTGTAATAACTGTATTTAGTAATAGTGATATGCGAAATTGATGTGCAATGACACTCAATAACGCTTAGCGACGCTTAATGACGCTTAGCGACGCTTAACGACGCTTAGTGACGCTTAAGGACGCTTAGCGACGCTTAGCTCAATAGATATATAAACCCATCTTATTTTCCTTAGTTTTGGACAGATCCAGGAGATCCAGATATTGTATTTTATCTTTACCTTTATATTTATTACCCTCCTCTCTTATTATTAATAAACTCTTGGGATTTCTAAGGAACAGACACCTTGGAATAGCCTCTTGTTCTATTAATAAACTGTTTATTATCTCTTGTTGTTTTATATCGAACTGCCTTAGAGAAGTGTGTAGTTTCTTACAGACATAAAGGAAACTATACTTCCTTCTTGCACACCGCTTCACGCCCGAAGTAAGGGATCTCAGGAGCCATGTGATTGTTACTCTATCGGAATTAAAGAAGGCTTCCGGTACTGTAACAGTATGTACATAATATTTATTAAAATTAAGGTTTTTTGTTAAATTACCCTCTAATTAACTATATATCTTTTAAATAACAGATCGAAATTGTAAATTTATTTCACATATTTTTAAAAATATGCTTTTTATTTCTGTACTATTAGGGGTTTTAGAATTAATTTATTTCGAAAATAAGTGGGAGTTAATTTCTGTTTTAAAATTCTGAATAAGAAAAGTAGACGTACACTATTATATTTTATTTATGTTAATTTAGTAGTTATGAGTTGGCGAGATTTTTTTAAAAAATTTTTAAATAAATAAATAAAAAATTTTCTCATATTTGAACTTGGTTAAATTAATACTTTAAAAATTAATATTTATTATTATCAAAGGGAAAATATGGGTACAACAGATTCCAACCAATACTATAAGACCTAAACAGCACACTAAACCACTATTTAACCTAAACCCTAATAATGGAGACTTCACGAGAGGCGTAGAAAGACTTGGTCCGAGCAATTAGGGTATTATATTTTAATAAATAAAGAGCAAGTGAGTTCGCTCCAGTCTAGCCCTTCTCGACCTACATATAGAAGTAAGATGTACTGTCAACAAGGTAATTTAACATCACTGCATTAAAAGCAGGCATGTAAGTTGATCAATGCATTTTAATACTTTGAAAACCTGAAGAATCGCCAAAAGTTATTTACATTGCACAGTAACAATAGTACGCATGTACGTATATATGAAAGCAACATGTACTGTCAAAAGATGTTAATATAGTGTAATAGGTAAAAGCGTTGTATATATGTATGTACGTGCAGTTAGTTGTTACAGTTTGGTCTTGCAATTTCATTGGCTATGATAATCACATATAGAATAGTCGGAAGGAATCTCGAATAGTCTGATTGACATTTTATTACCGTAAAAGGAGCGATCTACAATATCCTAATTCGGTATATTCCCTGACTGAAATAACGTAAAATTTTTACTGTAGGTGTATTTTGATGTGCTGAACAACTTTACTTAATCAAATATTTGAAGTTACTTAGTAAAAAAAAAGTTTTATATATAGCAACTGCTAATGCATTTTTTGAAAATTTTGAAAAAAATCAGGGGGTAGCTTATTTTTGAAGTAGCTTATTTTCAGGAATATACTGTAAGCAAAATATTTTAAGGGGTAGTCCACCTCTAAAGGGGTAAAAAATTGCAGATCTTATAATAAACAAAAACAGAAATCATATATTTTTTTTATATTACAGGAATCTAGCTCGCTTACATATAAAAGTATTTTTTATTATATAAACCTTCTTTTAGCTTCTAATAAAAGTTGTAGGACTAATTTTTCTGATTCTAATAGAAGTAAAATCATTAAAATTGGTTGGATAGATCACGAGATATGAGTATGTTTTGATTGTTTACTATAGGGTTTTTTCTTAAGAACAGAATCACATGAGATTTCATTTTTATATAAGGCAATTAGTAAATCTCCACCAATTTTTACTATGAAATTTATACCCTTCAACTGCGGACTACCCTTAAAATTTTTCAACTTTTCAATACTATAAAATTTGTGAGGAGTTTATGAGGAGATCTAAAGAAATAATTAATTCTAATTGGTTAGAATTTATATAAATCATATGGAGCAGCGTCAACTAAAACAAGGCTTATGGCATTTTTTGCAAAAATAAGTTAGCTATACCATCATATAAAGCAAGAAATTTTCTATATAATTTGACATTTAACGCATTGATTTACATAGTAAAATTTTTACCGATGCCTACTTTTTGAAATGCTGTATATGATTAAATGTGATCTAAAATTAGAATTTGGATATCCTGTTGTCGATCCTTGCTGCAGAGTCATATAAATGGATTCGTGTGATTGGCTAGCAAATGTCGATCCAACAGGTTATACTAATAATAGATCATTATTGTTTTTGTTACACAAAATTTTAAACGTGATTTTTCCAAAATAGAAAAAAAGCCATAGGCCTTGTTTTAGTTGACGCTGCCCCATATGATATCATAAAATCTGCATAATTTGCAATATGATTACTATTAAAAATAATCTACGTTATACTAGGACCCCAGACATCTCTCATATACTGTAAACTGCTATATAAAAGATTCTCCATGATAGTAGACCCACTATGTATTATTCCTGGGTCTACAATATAGATTGAGATTTTTGTAAAAGATAAAAGATCCAGGTATACTATAGGATATTAAATGATAAAAGACCTGGGTATACTATAGTATAAACATTTGGATAGCTTAAAAATAAAATGTAATTCATATTACTTGCTATATTTATATTGACCAGTACTGAACCCCTATTTGTACAATAGACCCACAGGTCTACTATTGGGTGTAAAATTGAAAAAATGTAACAGGACCTAGATCTTTTATATGGCAGTTTACGGTATTCTTTTTTTTTTTAGCAAATTAGTTAAAATTTAAACCAATGTCCAAATTTAAAATTTGGTGAATTAGTATTAATTTAAATAATAGTTACATTTTGAATTTTAGCGAAATATTTAAAATTTTGCATTGTTATATTTAAGAACTTAATTAGGCATCGCATGCTGCGATATGCTTGTATATTGCACCCTAATTATCTACTAATTAAATTTGAAGATCAGGTATAACGTGCAAATTTTCTTTGTGTAACAAAATAAAAAAATTTTTTTAAAAATTTGTAATATCAAAAAATTTCATCTAATTAACCACCTTTCATGCTCTAACAAAAAAATTTCTTGCAAAATTTTGTATATAACATCAACTACTTTAACTTCTAGCACTAACTCTTACCCTAACCTTATATCAATTTAAATTTTTGTTATATAGAACATTTGTTACACAGATCTACAATATATATTTACATATATGTATGCGATGAATTAGCATATCGCAGGGTGTGTTGCATATATTTATCCTATATTTAATATTTTGTTGATTTATTCTTTTTTTTTAGAAGAATTATTTAATATTGAAAAAATAAAAACATTAATAATAGGCACCTTACCTGCTAGTAAGAACACAAGAAAATCAATAAACAAAACAAAACAAAAATAAATAATTATAAATAAACTAAAAAAAAAACAATTTTTTTATTTACTTTTTTTTATTATTATTTTTTTTATTCTGATTTTTTTTAATTTAAAATTTGAAATAATAATAGTAAAATGATAGTAGAAATAAAAGTTAATTTCTAGTTATTTCTATAATAAGGAATACTTTTATTCCTATGTACGTACTTATTCTTTTTTAAAATTTTTTATTTTTTATTTTTTTTAATCATTTTTTTATTTTTATTTTTATTTTTATTTTTAACATTTATTTTTATTTTTATTTTTTTTTATTTAAAATTTTTTATTTTTTATCTTTTTTTATCATTTTTTTTATTTTTATTTTTATTTTAATTTTTTTTTATTTTTAACATTTTTTTTATTTTTATTGTTTTTTTATTTTTAACAATTTTTTTATTTTTAATTATTTTATTTTTTGAATTTTTTTTAATTTTTTTAATGTTTTTTTTAATTTTTTTTAATTATTTTTATTTTTATTTTGTTATTTTTAAAAGTTATTATTAGGCAGTGCACCCTGCATTGCAGTGCATTCTATAGTAACAAAAGTGTAACCATATAATGACACAAATTCTATGTAGTTTTCTCCTGGGTGTGACAATAAAACTGATAGACCATTAAATAATGATTAGAGTTAGGGTTATAGTTAGGGTTAGAATTAGAGTTAGTGTTAAAATTAATACAAAATTGCGAGATGATCATTTTTTGTTAAAAATGCAGCAGGGGTTACCCTAGTAAAATTTTGAGAAACATAAAAGGGGTGCACTGCAGTGCAGGTGCACTGTATTCTAAACCCTTTTTTTATTCTTTCTATTTTTAATTTTTAATTATTGTTTTTTTTATAATTTTTTTATAATTTTTTTGATTTTTTTCTTTTATTATTTTTTTTAATTTATTAATTTATTTTTTTTATAATTTTTTTAATTTTTTTAAATGTATCTTTATTTTATTCATTTATTTTTTTATTTAATTAAACTTTTAAATTTTTTATTTAATTTATTTTAAACAGATCTTTTTATTTAATTAATTATTTTTTTTTTAGTTTATTTAATTTTTTCAGGTATTTAATTTATTATTTTTTTAATTTTTTTACATTTACTTTTTTTTATTTATTTGTCAGGGTTTTTTTATTATTTTTTTTATTTATTATCAGAGGATTTATTATTATTATTATTATTATTATAATAGAACAGGGTGAAATCAGATGAAATAATATGTGAATATAAACAACTCTTTCTGACGATCCCTCAAACCAACAATTACCGAACGGACCTGCAACCAAGTGTTTAGTTAGTATAGAAAATAATACACAAAACTTCTCTTGTAGCAACTAGGACTAGTAGTCTTAAGCTTGATGAGTCTTCGGATAATTTGGAGAACTGAAATAGAGTTGAAAAAGAACTCCCTTTGGGTTTTTGGCTCCCCGGTAGAAGTCTACAGAACTATCGAACAAGTAGTTGGTAAATACTGGAAGTACATGTCAAGAACTTGTAGAAGCATTAGTGGAAGCAAGCTCCTGGTTTCCTATACTATTCTATACTTTGCAAACTC
>QKWP01000008.1:399446-424241 GCA_003550325.1 Gigaspora rosea | reverse complement strand
GATCGTAGTATCCGCCTTCTCTGGTGCATACCGTAGGACCGATTTTCACTACCTCCTAACTCGGGTCTTGCCAAACGGGTTCTTGTGGGTTTTTTCCGGTTCCCTGGATTTGCGATGTAACACATACATCATTGCGCCCGCAGGCTCCCATTCAAGATGGTGGAACCAAGGTTACAGGTTTAGCACCCAACCGCTCATAAGCCACAATCACCGAACGCAGATTTAACTTCAAAACATCGCCAGTGGGATTCGAACTGTCAACCTGCCGCTTGGGGGGTGACACCTTGACCACTTCTCTAAGGCGCCATACCCTTATTTTTTTATATAATATTTATGATTTTTTTTATTATTATTATTTTTTATTTTTTAATTTTAAATTTTTTCTAATATTGCTAATGTTTTTTTAAACAGTAGCTTTTTTTATTTTAAATTTTTTATTTTATTTTTAATAGTTTTTCAGAATAGCTAATAGTGATAATTACAATTACGCAAGATCATATATGTTAATTTTTTTTTAATTAAAAAAAATTTATTTTGTATACTAATTTTTTTTGATTTTTGGGTTCTCGTTGTTCACTTCGGTACTTCTTTCATTATTAGAGTTATCTAGTATTTTTAGTACTTAATATTCTAGTGCTTTTTCTTCGTATTAGTTACCAAACCAACAAAAAGAATCCAGTCCAGCAACTACAAAAGACTTTAAACGTTGATATTCAAGTATTGTGTTAGGTCCGAATAAGCATTTTTTATTTGGTACTTGTTGCATTAGTTCACAGTAGGACTTTAATCTTATAGATTTTGTTTTGTTCATTTTAGGGGTTTTAGAGATTTGAATTGTAAGTTTATTGTTGTTGGAGCTGCCCATTTTGGTGCTTCACTATTGGAGTCGTTTATTTCAGTGCTTCACCATTGAAGTCATCCTTTCTGGTGTTTTTTCTTTGTTGGTGTTACTTTTATCGTTTGTGTGGTCCAATTGGTGTACTTCCTTTTGTAGTATTTCCTTTTGTAGTACTTCTTTCTGTAGTGCTTCCTTCTGTGATCTTTCTTCTGTGGTGCTTCCTTCTGTAGTGCTTTCTTTCATAGTGCTTCCTTCTATAGTACTTCCTTCATTGCTAGCACTTCTTTTGTTCAGTCTGCTGAATAAAACTCATTTCATCATTAGTATATTTGTTTCTTTCTTGGTACGTGTTAGGCTTTGAATTTCGTTTTTCTTTTGTTTGTTTTTTTTTGGCTTATCAGTAACCTTTTCTTTGTATGGTGTCTCTATATGTTTGTATAGTGTACAGTAGTATCTTTATAGTATTTTGCAGTAGTGTTCTTATAGCATTTATGTGGGTTTATGTAGTGTCTTTATAGTATTTGTGTGGTGTTTCTAAGGCATTTTTGTAATATCTTTTGTAATATAGTTTGCAGTTTTTTTTTTAATAAAAATATATTATTTTTCATTATTTTTGTAAAATTTATAATATGTATTTGTATACTAAATTAAATTGTTATTAATAAAATATATGAAATTTCGAATTTATTTTTTTAATAAATGAAAATTAGCTAGTATTTAATATTTAGATGGGCATATAGTAATTTATTATTATTCACTTTTTGTTGCTTTTTACAATTTGTACAGGTTATTGAAGTATTAAAAACCTGTTCAAAAAATCAAATAAATTTTTTTAACGCCCTTTGGCAAGGTCACAGATTTGCACAGATTTTTATTAATTATATATGTAGTTTTAAAAAATTTACACTATATTTATTTACCTGATGCTAGATATTATAATTGAGTTTTTAGCAAATTACTATAAAATTTATATGTAATAATTCAACTTTTAGCATATTTACTTGATTTTAGGGACAGCAAAGACGTCTAAATACATGCAGATCAGTTATGACCTATATGAGAGATGTCCAGGTCCTGTTTTACTCTACTCTTAAAGTAAACAGAATCAAACTTCATACTTACACTGGTGATTTATTGAACAATCAAATGATTACAGTTAATCACACATTTTATTGAAACACATATTAAAGTGAACAGAATCAAACTTCATACTCGCTCTGGTAATTTATTGAATGATCAAATGATTATAGTTAATAACACATTCTTTTGAAACACAAACATTAAAGTAAACAGAATCAAACTTCATACTCACGCTGGTAATTTATTGAATAAACAAATGATTACAATTAATTGCACATACTCTTGAAACACAAATATTAAAGCAAACAGAATCAATCTTTATACTCACACTGTTAATTTATTGAGCAATTAAATGATTACAGGTTAATCACACATTCTCTTGAAATACAAACATTAAAGTGAACAGAATCAAACTTCATACTCACACTAGTAATTTATTGAACAATCAAATGATTATGGTTAATCACACATTCTCTTTAAACACAAATGTTAAAGTGAACAGAATCAAACTTCATACTCACGCTGGTAATTTAATGAATGATCAAATGATTACAGTTAATCACACATTCTCTTGAAACACAAACATTAAAGTGAACAGAATCAAACTTCATACTCACCCTGTAATATATTGAATGATTAAATGATTATAGTTAATTATACATTCTTTTGAAACACAAATGTTAAAGTGAATATAATCAAACTTCATACTCACACTGAAAATTTATTGAATGATCAAATGATTATGGTTAATCACACATTCTCTTGAAAAACAAACATTAAAGTGAACAGAATCAAACTTCATACCACACTGGTAATTTTTGAACAATCAAATGATTGCAGTTAATCATACATTCTCTTGAAACACAAATGTTAAAGTGAACAGAATCAAACTTCATACTCACACTGGTAATTTGTTGAACAATCAAATGATTATGGTTAATAACACATTCTCTTGAAACACAAATGTTAAAGTGAACAGAATCAAACTTTATACTCACACTGGTAATTTATTGAACAATCAAATGATTACGGTTAATCACACATTCTCTTGTAACACAAATGTTAAAGTGAACAGAATCAAACTTCATACTCACTCTGGTAATTTATTGAATGATCAAATGATTACGGTTAATAACACATTCTCTTGAAACACAAACATTAAATTGAACAGAATCAAACTTAATACATACCCTTGTAATTTATTGAATGAACAAATGATTACAATTAATCACACATTCTCTTGAATGTAAACGTTAAAGTGAACAGAATCAAACTTCATACTCACACTGGTAATTTATTGAACGATTAAATGATTACAGTTAATCATATCCTCTTGAAACACAAATGTTAAAGTGAACAAATCAAACTTCATACTCACGCTAAACGATTAAATGATTAGAGTTGTTTAATTAATGCATCATTTAATTTTTGTAACAAACCGAAACTATATATAAAGTTATCATTTCATAACACTCACATTCTAATCAATAATATATATTATTAAAGAAGTTTTATAAATTTGTTAATTTAATAAATTCATATGGTTTCTAATTCAATACCTCTTTTTCCAGCTTCATTAGGAAAACGCGGCCAAACTAAAATAACAATTGAAAACTTCATTTACTGTTTTATTTTCAAAACAAAATATCATTATTTTAATAATAAATTTTTATAATTTAATACCTCGTTTTTCGAGTGCCAAGGAAGGAGTAATAAGTGTCAATTGGACAATTAAAATCAAAATTGCAAAGACTCTTGCAGGTTACATTTTTTTTTAAATCAAAAAATGTCGTTTTTTAACAGTGTACTGTTTTTCTTTAAAAAAAAAAAAAGAAAAGAAAATGTCTTTATTATTTTGTATGAAATGGGACAACGATTCCCAGAGGAATGTCGGGATTTATACATTTTATTAGGTAGCAAGTAAAAGAGCATACACAAACAGTTAAGTTTATTTTTTAAAACCATTCATTACCCAGCCTAATCAGTAAACTTTCAAAGCCTTTGCTTAGCATAAACAATAATAATAATCTGTATATAAAATAACGTACAATAAATTTTTCAATTCAAGAAAAAGATATTTGAGCAGATTACGGTATGATTAGTGATCCTGGTTGATCAAAATTTTTCGACCAACCAAGCTGATAAAATTTTATCAGCTTAGTCGGCTTAACCAAAAAAACAAACACACCGTCCGTCACTCTATTGACCAATCAGAATAGTATTTCCTGTTTACTGAAAATGTATATAACTTGCCGATCATTATAATACCATACTTGTGATTATTAGTGCTCGTACCTGGATAACTCTTTATCCGAAAGGGTTGTAACCTTTAACAAAATCTAATAACAGGATCCTATTCAATAAAAGAATAACGGTTATATCCGGATAAGATATTTATATTATAATGCATCAATCAAATAAAGTAACTCTATATTGTTAATATAAAAAAATGATTTATGCATGAAGTTTGTACTTTGTACATTCTATTCTAACTTACGTATTCGTCAGGTATCATTAGTAAGAGATCTAGGCGTATTTCGGAAATAAATAATAGTTTAAAAAACCTTATTTGTGTATCAAAATTTTGAAATCGGAAAATGAAATGGGGTGTTTAGAGACTCCCATTTGACAAAATAAGTAAAAAAATTTTATTATGCAGATCAACAAACGATTTAATAATAATAATAAAACGATATTAGAAGCAGTATCAATTAACAATAAAATAATTTATAATAATGAAGATCATATTGATTTTCAATTGGCATGTGTTAATATAATGTTGAATTTATGTTGATTCTCAAGTGGCATGTATTATTCGTGAATCGTGAAATGTCATTTGTCATTTTAGAACCGCTATCCATTTATCAATTAATAAAAAAAGATAAGCGAAAATAATAGTAGTAATAAAGTAAAAAAATTAAAAAAAAATAAATAAATAAATAAATAAATAAACGCGAATAAAAATGAATCACTAAATATTAAATGCTAACTTTTCATCCATTAAAGGAATACATTCGAATATTTATATATATTTTAACAATGTATTTAATAATTTTTGCATTCCCCGCGTATAACACATCGCATTTGTTGTTCGGCAACAGCAGGAATCTGATCGGGTGTCTTGTCTAACCCGAATCTAATAAGAAGATAAATACTAATTTTTTTTTTAAAAAAAAACCAAATTTATCTTTTCCAGGTTTTTTATGACCGGCATGCTCAGCCTTGTGGTAGCACAGATTATTTCGTAAAATTTTCGACATAACAAACTTGCATCCCCAAGTTATTCCTATCTTGTTTAGGCATGAGCAGTCCTTCTGTTACGCCAATATAAAGAACCTTAAAGGTTTAGCTTGAATTTCGGGTTACACTGAAGATCAGAATTTTTTAGTATTTAAACATTCATTATAACGAATTTCACGAGTCACGAAGTCATATCCTTGCTCAATAAAGCGTATAAAAAAAAAAAGATGAAACAATATAAGAATTATCTTTATAAATATCAATGAAAAAGATCATTGCAAATATAAATGTAATTATTAATAAGTAATTATTCTATGGTCTCATGATCTGTGAGAATCGAGAAAGAACACGTTTCAATTCAGAATGGAAGTAAATTCAGAAATGACTCAGAACAATAATAGTATAGGATAATCCTTTTATCACGCAGCGTTCAACTTGTGCTTTTCTTATTGTGAGAAAGAGCACGTTTCAATTCAGAATTGAAGTAAATTCAGAAATGACTCAGAACAATAATAGTATAGGATAATCCTTTTATCACGCAGCGTTCAACTTGCGCTTTTCTTATTGTATTCCGTACCGTGTAAAACATAGAGATAGGAAAAATGCGCATTTTATAATAACATGCGCATGAATGCACATTAATGCGCACAATTAAGGAATCATGCGCACGCATGAAACCCATCTCTAGTAAAGTATGTAGAAAAATAAAATAAATGCTTACTGTACAAGTATGTATTCATATATATAATATAATAATTATTATTACAGTATATACTTACAAAAACCTGAAAGCCAGTGTAAGTTTAAAGTGTAATTTATTTACATCGACCTATTAAATAATATAATAAACAAACGAAATATTAATATCATGTTCTTATTTAAAATACATTAAGTTTATGATGTTGACAAGTTTCACACCGAGTGATGCTAGTTTTAAATAAATCATAATTTGATCAAAACAACTTGCAATAATTATCTTGGTACTGTTGTGAATAAAACCCAATTAGAAAATATCTTACTATATATAATTATGCGATTCAAAAAATTAAAACTAAGCAGTCCCGGTCATTACACCGACAATCAATTCATCGAAAAGTTCACCGACATTCATATCATCGACAAAAGTAATTCTGGTTATTGTCGTTAGGTTCAGGTTTGGAATTAAAGTTAAGGATAGTGCAATTTTTAAAAACTTAGTGATGAAATGACCTGTCAGTAAACTAATTGTCAGTGAACTGATTGTCGGTCGGTGAAATGACACGAACCAGTTACCAAGAGTTTCATAAGTCAAGTTGGCCATACTAGTTTTGAGAAATTTTTTTTTTTACTTATAAAACCGGCTAGCCGATTTTAGAAAAAATCGACCGACCGGGTCGAAAAATCGGCTTAGCCGATTTTTTTAATTTCGGCCAGGATCACTAGGTATGATTCCCTCCTCGCCAGCTCATTTTTCAGACACTATATCCCCGACAGAATGTTTCACCTACAGCACTTTTTGTTGACAGAATCTTTCCTCGACATACCATGTTTTTGACATCCCCTTTCCTTGACATCTCATATTTTCGACAAGACATTATCTGACATGACATATTTCTAATTTGACTTTTCTCCGACACTAAGTTTTATTGGAATGCGCTTTTTCCGACAAGACCGATAAACCCAGTCAGTGATCATCACATCACGTGAAATCATGCAACACGTCATTTGTTTACTAGCACTATCAACTCGGCCTAAATTATACTATCACCTAACCCTAATCTAACCCTAACCCTAACCCTAATTTAGGCCGAGTGCTTAATCATGTGATGTGATGAACACGAATATATCACTCTACCCAAAATTATATTTCTAATCGGGGAAAGATCTTGTCTGAAAAAGATGTCGGAAACATGTCATGTCGGAAAAATATTCTTTCTGAAATACGTCATGTCAGTAAAATGTCTTTTCGAAAATGTGTCCTGTCAAGGAAAGGGGAGGTCGAAAACATGGTATGTCGAGGAAAAATTCTGTCAACAAAAAATGCTGTAGGTGAAACATTCTGTCTGGGATATAGTGTCGAAAAAATGAACTGGCGGGGAACTAACTTTCGGGGAATCAAGCAACAACCTTTTTTTATTATTTGATAATTTGTAGCTATAATACTTGAACCTGTATTTAGAGTATGAAATGCACTGAGTGTAAAGTACACATAAATAAAGCGCACAGGGCATTATTTTACATGAGTACTATCAAAAACTGAATCCTACGCATCGCATTTATTTGGAATATTTGACAGTTTTTGTCAATGGGGTCAATCTGATCGGAGCACTTAACTATATTTTTTATTTCAAGAGGTTCATTGCGAATCCACTAGAGCGACCTTCAAAATTACGGGAAAGTTCGATCCAGTCTGACTCGACTCCTTGAGTTCGAGCTCTAATCCAGAAAGTCACATGCAATATTAGACATCATATACGCATAATTAAAAAAATTTATACAAGTTACTTTTGTTGCATACACAGTTTATTGTTTATTGCAGCATGACATTTAAAAATATTGCAATATTGTGTGTGACTATCAGGGCTTAGGTCCCAAGTCAGATTTGGGACCGAATCTAAATTAAAACTCGACTTCATGGAGTTGAGTTGAGTTAGGAATGCGAATCGATTCTAAAAATCAAAATCGATGGTCGAAAACTCAAAATCGTTTAAAATCTAATATGAAGCAGTGTACAAAGTTTTTTGGTTATTTTATTAAAGCTATACCAGAACTTAATTAAATAGAATCTTCAGTATTTACAACAGGATTTGCGCTTTAAAACAAATTATATAAATAATAATACGTATTATTTATAACAAACATAGCCATTATAAAATGGCAAAGTATAAACTATCAGTTTAAGGTTTAAATAAAATAATGCGCATTAACAACAAATACAGCCATTAAAAATGGCTAAGTACAAATTATCAGTTTAAAGTTTTATTAAAATAATACGCATTAACAACTAATACAGCCATTAAAAATGGCCAATTACAAATTATTTTCAGTTTAAAGTTTTATTAAGATAATTCGTATTAACAAAACACATCCATTATAAAATGGCTAAGTACCAACTATGGGCTTAATATTTTTAATAAAAAAAAAAAGTGATTTAATAATAAACACAGCCATTACTTTTTCTTAAATACGTATCTAAAAGCAGAGAACATTTTATTAAAAAATTTTAGGCTTCTAAATAGATAATATTTATAAAACGATTATATTCTTTAGAATCGATTCTAAATCCAGAATCGATATCAAAATATTTAATCATTTGTAGAAACGATTAAATCTTTTGTCCAGAAAATGAGAATCGATTCTAATTCGATTAACGAATCGATTCATACCCCTAAGTTGAGTCAAACCAGACCGGACTTTTCACATTCCTAATTACGGATTTTATAATAATGCACAATTATTAATTAATTCATTAACAATCGTGCATTATTATAAATAACATGACCCTAATTTTGAATTGCGCCTGATGGATTCAGTTCATTGCTTTGTTAATCACGTGTCAAATAATTATATAGAACTATCCCAAGAAATAATGAATCTACCGTTATAGTTAAGATTAAGGTCAGAGTTCATGGCTTATATCAAAATTTTGCGGGAAAGTTAAAGCTTTTTCTTTAAGACACCCCAATACCAGTTATATAAAAAAAGTGATTTTCATGTTATGCCTGATTGATTGGATACATAAAACAGGTAATTATTAAACTTGCACAAAATGGTTGCAATGTTACAATTTCTATATATTTGCAGTCATAGAAAAAGATGGGACATTTAATAACTTACGAATGTGAAAGTGATTATTATTTAGAAAAACTTTATGATGAGAACTCCATAATTCATGTGAAGTTTTTGTTGAAAAGTATTAATGTTAACATGCAATTTGAATCCAATAGGCAAACTTACAGAAGTCCGTAAAACAATGAAAACTATTATTAAAGATGAATTCTTATTTAGGAAGCAAGGTGGATCTATAATTAAAACCACTGAAGAAAATCGAATAATTTAACAAAATTTCTTAAGAATAATACATTATATATTATTTATTTTACAATAATCTGAAGTCAGTATTCACATTTATCATGATAAGTAGCTTTAAATGCCTTTTAGATAAGAAAATAAAAATTTTTTTCAAATTCGGTCCATTCTTGCAAACAACCAAATCATTAATCCTGAGCGTATGAGATCAAAATTATCGATTTTCTGATCTTGAAAATGTACTCATCTCGAAATTTGACAAATTAGAAAAGAAAAAACTTTATGAAGTTTTATATGTGGCTATTCTTAAAATAGATGACCCTGATTGGGCAAAACTGGCTAATAAATGCGGGTATGGTTTTATTATAGATAAAGATTCTATTTTCATCCCTAAACATCGTGCATTTATATTAAGTCAACTGTACAACCTTATCTTGATTATGATCATAAAGACAATTTGATTGTAAAAGTGAATTTCATGAATTTTGTAGCAAAAATTTTATCACTTTTGGAAAAGTTAATTTCATCCTGCCATTTATTTCTATTTCCTTTGGACTTGATTAAAAGCTATCACATGAAAAGTTGAACAGCTATGAAACCAACATAAAATATACATATATCAAAATAAAATATGCAACAATAGATATAGCTAACTGATGAATTTATAAATGAAACTAAAGAGACGTTGAAAGAAAACACTCATGAGTAAAACTTAAAGACATTGCAAATAATTATGGTCATTTTTATGCAAGATCCATTTCTTTCGGAGGTGTTGTTATTTACAAAATCAAAAATTTTAAACATATAGTTATTATTCACTCTTATTGTGCGTAAATTAAATTTTATTACGATTGATTCTATTAAAGTTTTATTTTTATTCAAAGATGAATGTGAACTTGTCGAAAAAAACAAAAGTCCAAACAACTTTGAATAATAGAGTAGGCTTAGATATGGCCTCTAGTGCGGCAAACGGTTTCAAGTCATCAAAAGGAAAATCTCAATCTATCTGTGAAATAAAAGGTGGCAGCAGGGACGAATACCATCAAATGATCCTAGCCGTTAGATTACTTCGCTTAATGATTCTGATACTTGGGTTATTATTTGAATATAAAATGTTTATTCGATCTTTGACATATTAAAAGATAATTTACGAAATCAAGTTTTAAAGGTTTTAGGGAAAAGGATTTTAAAGTGAATATACATTTATTATTATTATTATTAACGTTTAAATGAAATTTTATCACAGTTGTTAATCAATGACTACATATAATCTTTTGGGAAAAGACGGAATTGATAAAATTACATATTTCACAAACAAAAATGATCCATTTGGACATGCTATTTGATGGAAATTAGATGACATTTCTAATCTTGAAGATTGTGAAATATTTTGTACAGTAATGAAAGAACACAATCGACATATATTTTCTTAATGGGTGACTTATGATGCTCCTGATGCACCGATAATTATTATCCAATGTGCTCCAAGCAAAAAAAAAAACCAGAAGAGAAACTAGAAAACTTAAAATCAGATGGATTGTTATAGGATATCCAAATGATTCTTTTGATATTAATTTGTCAAAACAAATCATATATAAAAGCGGAAAATATGCACTAAATCCATAATATCACAAAAAATGTTCCACATCAAACAGAATGGTCAAGAGTTAAGAAATTTAAGTTGTCAGCATGCATGCTGGATAAAAAAGCATATTCAAATTCAGTTATAGATCATTACGATTTAAAATTAGTATTTGGCTCAAATTTTTCTATTTTAAAGGATCTTGCATATTTATTTGTCTATAGTTCTGAACATTGCGACGAACCATTAATCAATAAGAATGGTAGCAATTCACTTTTACAGCATGTAGAATTATGTATTTGGTAATTATGCATCTACTTTTACTATAATATGATCAAATTTCATAATAACCTTACGTCTTTTTATTTTTAACAAGTACTTTTTATGTAAGAGACGACTTCCCTGAAAGAACCATGTTCCAGGAAAAAGTTAGATGGAATCACATGAGCATAAAAGATAAAATTTTCTTCTCAGAATTTGATGCAAGTTACAATGCTGAAAATAAGCTTGTATTTGTAAATCAATTTTTTGACAAACCTAATCGTAAACATGGAATTGTAAATGTTGCACTTGGATTCCTAAATCGTGACTGTCTCCTATATGGGTCATTAAATAAGGAACCTTTTACTAAAAATGATTTAGATATCTTATAATTGAATTACTCTCACGAAAAGGATGTAACATTTAAACCATTCTTATATAATAATTGATGTGGTGAGATTTGTTTTGAACATTAAAATAATATCAAAAAAGTTTTGCCACTTTTTATAGCAAATGTCATATATCATATATTATATGGAAATCTAGAAAATACAAGACCTGTGACTAACTAAAATTGTCGATTTTTCTATTCAGAAGCATGCAAAATTATTTTATTTATTTAAAATTTTGCGTGTTTAATTGTTTAGAGACAATAATGCAAGTTTACTTAGAAGTATAAAGAAGACTTACTTAGTGCAATTCAACAAAACATGAGTGAATAATTAGTATCTTCTTTGCTTTATTTATATTTGATTATATATTATTATTCTAATTTTGCATTTTATTAATACCAAACCGAAGTTAATAGTAACAAATAATTGTTTATTAATAATAAACTTTATTTGTTTTTTATATAATAAATAATAATAAATTTTATATCTTTTTAAGTTCAATATAATTTTTAAAATTTATAAAAATTTAGTAACTGCAATTGCCAATTTTAATTTATTATTGGGTAATATAATTTAAAATAGAGTTTGAGCTCTATCATGAGCCGTTAAATACGCTCTACCCTAGGGACTCAGAATTTATTCGGAATATATAAAATATTCGATTTACTGATGATTAAAAATCATAAGTGCTTCTTTACTCTCGTAAAAAAAAAAACTTGCAAAATTTTAAATACTATGCTAAACTAAACAAACCAAAAATGCGATGTTTAAAATTGCAACTAATTTATATATGTGCTCGGCTAATCTAAAAATGCAAAATTTAAAAACTGAGTTCAACTAGGCTCAACTAGACAAATATGCAATGTTTAAAAAAAACTGCTAATTTATTTATTGTTTAAACTATTTAAGTTAGTGATATTATCTTAATTTTTAAATTGAGTATTTGATATTCTTATCAGTTATTGTTCTTTTAAACTATAAAATACATCATGTTTGACATTTTTTATTTAGGTTTTCTATCTAACATAATGTTATGTTTACTATAAAAATCATCTCTAAATTCAAGCACTCCACTGCTCAATATAATTCTTTTTGAACGCATACCAAAAAAAACAATATATTACTTAAAGACGAATATATTTATTTTAGATTTTAATACCAATTTAACATACTATATACTATTAAACTAATCGTATTTTAACAAACTATATACTAAAAAAATATATTTAACTTACAATACTTCGCACTTTAATTTACTAAAAATTATTTTATTTCACACTTTAACGTACTATTGAAAATTTATTGCGCACTTTAACATACTGCTAAACTTTACTTCGCACTTTTAACATAATTTATTTCAATTAACATACTATATATAAAATTAATTTATTTCACATTAACATACCACAAAAATTTTTTATTTTTTGCACTTTATCATATTCCTAATTTATCTCGAACTTTGTGCTATAAGCGTTCAATTCTATTATTAATCGGTTTTTATAAAAGTCAAATATATCTGACATTAAAATAATATAAATGATGTAAAATTATGTGATTTTGTTTAATCACAATAAATCAAATAATTTCTGTGTCCAAGACTTTAACCATTATAAAAGAACATCCATTATAATGTTATATATTGTAATAATAAAAACTTTAAATTTAGAAAATTTCTCCGTTATTATAAAGTATCCGCTATATTGGAGTCCGTTTTAAGAGGGTCGAGTGTAGTAAACAAACTTGTTTTTTTTTTATCATCTTTAAATGAGGTTGGTTTATGAAAATATTATCGGAAATAACAAGTTACAGGTTCAAATTATGAATCAAATATTAGTTTTTATCAACATAATACATAAACTATTAGTTTAGAGAAATAGCCTGGGAAGATTTGGGAGTGTGCTCGTTTAAAGTTCTTGGAGGAACATCTCAAGGTTGAGAAAGGCTTTAGGCATCTCTAAATCTACTGTAGTGATTAATAACCATATCTGGAAAAAATCCAACAAACACACTATATATTTATAGTTAATAATAGATGTCGCAACCGAAGCTGGAAATTTGGGGACTCGATTTAAATATAGAACCTAATAAAATCCACATATACACTTTAATTATTATCAATATAACCCTAATACTAATTCCTAATCTATCAATTAAAAAAAATCACAAAAAAATTTTGAAATTTCATATTAGAATCAAGCTACTTCTTCAAGTAACTTTGCCTTTCATAATCACAATGATTTACATTACTTTTGGTAATTTAGGAATTTTTTAAGCCTAAAGAAAATAATTTTACTTATGTGACAAATATTATTAAAGTTTCTATATGGAGCACTATCCATTGAAGTTATATCAGTCTAAGAAATTATCGTAAAAACTCGAAACGCTGGCATGGATATTATTTCAATATATGGCTCAAATTAAACTTAATTCGGGCCGAAATTCGAAATATCGCCTATGCCCGCTATTTGAATTGAAAAATTTTCTTCCTAAGAAAGTTTTTCAATTCTTTAATGAATGGTTCAAAATATACGATACATACATATTAAATTTTTGATTAATTTAAAATTTAAATATAAATTTAATTTACTAATGCATCATACAGTTTTGAAGAACTTAAAATGTATTAAAGTATGTCATGTATACTATAGACAGGATATGGCAACAATTTTAATTCAAATTTTAAAAGTATAATATAAGATTTGTCGATTGTCAAGACTTTGTAATTTGAAAGTTTTGGCTTAATAATTGTATTTGATGGATAATGCCTAAAACACAATCTTCTATGTAATAAAAATAAAGATTTTACAACATCGATTAACAGATTTGTTATCAAGAAAATTTTCAAGATTTTCAAATTCATTGTGAAATAAAATTAATATTCTTATAGCCTGATAATGTTAAAAAAGTTATGGTATAAGCAATTTTTTTTAAAAAAAGCATTTTTATAGATTTAATAATAATTAATTCTTTAACTAAAATTCCATTACAACACATGTTGGTTCGTAATTCATAAGAATTTGATTTCGACATACAAATTTACATACATCCATTTCATGCAACTATTTATGGTCCATATGAGTGCAAATTCTCTTTATTTGATACATTATTTACACTTAAAATTATTTCAATATTTTCATTTTTTATTTAATTTACATTGTTATGTTTATTAAATATTACTATTTGAATTGTATAATCTTTAAAAAACTAATATCATTATCTAGATTATTCTCTTCAACCATTCTAAAATTCAGTATAATCAAGACTGAAATCCAAAGAAATCAGTATAATTATCCTGCAAAGCGTATCGCTAATTCTTTTTGCCTTCTGAACCAAATTCGTTATACCAAAGATTTATAGAAATCAGTGTTCTTCTTGAGAAATGTAGTTGCTAATGCTTTTCTTTCTTCTGATCCAAGTTTATTACTAGCAAGATTCAAAGATGTCAGCGTGGTATTCTTACAAAGTGCATCTGCCAATGTTTTGCGTTCTCCCGGTCCAATATTATTTGAACTAGTATCTAAGGATGTTCTTCTAAAGCGCATCTGCTAATGAATTTTCCTCCTTCTGATCCGAGTTAATATTACAATATCTAAATAAACCAAGGTAATGTTTTTGCAAAGTATATCAGCCAATGTTTTTCTCATTTAATGTACTAAGATTATTCTTACTAAGATCCAGAGAAGTCGACGTGGAAAGTGCATTTGCTAATGCATTTCCTACCGCATAACTGAATTCATTATATCTTAGATTTAATGAAGTTAGTGCGGTGTTCTTAAAAATCGCACCTGCTAACGCTTTTTCTCCTGATCCAAGACTATTATATCTAAGATCTAATGAAGGTAGCGTGGTGTTCTTGCAAAGTGCATCTGCTAACGCTTTTCTCTTTCTGGTTAACACTAATATCCAAAGAGATCAAAGTAATGTTCCTGCAAAGTGCATTTGTTAATGCTTTCCTCCTTCTTATCCAAGTTCATAATAACCAAGATCCAAAAAAGTCAGCATGGTGTTCTTGCAAAGTGTATTTACTAGGGATGGGTACGGTGTGAAGGTGTAAAGTCACGCCGATTTTCTTTTTATATTATTATTCTATTCCGATTGTCATTTTTAGACATCTATTTTTAGTCAATAGTAAGAGTTGACATCAGTGTTTCGGCCTAAACCTGATTTTGCAGATCATTTGCAGATCAAATTGGGCGAAACTAGTTTCGGAGGGTTTCGGACTTATAGGGCGAAACTAAAATTCCTCTGGGCGAAACGTTTCGGACTTTGGGGGCCGAAACACTGGTTGACATAGCCCCCAAGTATAGCACTGTGGCTTCTTAGTATAGTAAATGTGATTACCTGTTTCATCCAGTTCGAGAAAGTGCAATATATTCCCGAAGTTGCATTTATGCCATTTATTACATTTAGGCGCTAAATACAATTTATGCAACTTCGTGAATTGATCGAATTTGGTAACTAGTTAGAACAGGTGTAGAGTAGAATTAGCGCAGTAATGTAAAAGTATAAATACAATGTCTTTTGTCTTCACAAAAAGACAGCTTCATAGCTCCAGTGAACGAGAGTTCGAGCCCAATGTTGTATAGTAATAACCTTCAAAATTAGAGTAGAAGTGTTACCGTTAGTAATTTCCCCCAATAAATAATTGAATAAACTGTTATTTGTATAAACCGATAAACCTCCTGATAAGTGAAATCGTATTAAAGTCCAAATCCCGTGACCTAATATTAGAGTCTCGTGACCTAATCAAGGACCCTAGTTACTCGGACCAATTTCTTCTACGTAGAACCAAGACTCTCCGAACCTTGAGACCCGGACCAAATCTTCCACGCCTCTTTCTGCCTGCCAGTTCAAGGTTTAGAAGTCTTGAGCGTTGGTAGAGTTGATATTAGTTAGTGTTAGTAGTGTATAGCGGTTATAGTTAGAAGTAGGGTACAGTATTATTTTTCCCTTTTCAACGGTCGGTTACAGTCAGTTTCGGTCGGTTATTATCAACTCTTGGCATATAGCCTGCTAAGTGCGGTCGGTTATACCAGCTAATAGCCGACTATAGTCGATCAATTATTTTACTATCATATGTAAAGGTTCTTTGGTCCTTTAATTAAAGTTGTAGAGCCAATTCTTCTGATTCTAACAGCAGTTAGATCATTAAAATTGGTTTAGTCATTCTTAAGATAATTGAGATCACAGATTAGTTTAGGCTACAATTTAGTCAGTCAGCTAAGCCCCTCTAACCGACTAGAATCAGCTATGGCTATAGCCCAGTGTCTAAAATTGGGTTGCGAAAGTTGTGGACTGCAACAAATTTAAATTTTTGCAAGTAAAACTTATTATGCAAGTGCGGAATCTGCAGATGAATTTCTTAAATTTCTGCAAGTTTTCTGCATATAATTTTAAATTATGTATACCTGCAAGTAAAATATTTAATTCACTTGTAGGCTTTATACCGGATTATTATATGCAGTTTAGTAGATAATTTTTTTCTTTCAATAATTTATACAAATTTGTATTATTGTATTGTTTATAAACGATATATAACAAAAATTCGTTAGATTTTTTCAAACTTTGACAGATATTTTCTCAATAAATACTAACTCAAATTTTTAATGCAAATAATAGATTTATTCAACTATAACTTACTAGAATTTCACCAATTTGGATCAATGGTTCTTGAGAAATTATTTGTAAGCTATAGTTAATTTTTTAAAAAAATTAACCATCGTTTACTAGTGATTTCTCGAGCTATAAATCCAAATTGGCTGAAATTTTAATATGTTATAGTTGATTAATTTATTATTTGCAAAAAAATTTGAACCAATTTGGATTATTAGTTGTCAAGAAAAAATTTGTGAAAGTTTAAAAAAATCTGACAAATTTTATAAAAATCATTAGTGTGATTATAATCGTTATATTGATCTTGATATATATCAATATATAGCAGTTAATTGATATATATCAAAAATGTTCAATTGATATATATCAATTAACTGCTATATATCGATTTATACATATCTGTTTAAAAATTTTGCTGATGTATTTGTTTAATTTGATGCTATCGATATGAAATTTTAGGCATGCTAAGCATAAAAGATATTAGACGCAGTATCGATTAACAATAAAAATAATTTATAATCAGGAAGATCATATAATATTATATAAATAAATTTTAAAAAATAAATAAGATTTGTACATTACTAAAATAAGTAACAAATTTCAATTCTGAAATCCCTTAATATTACCTTATTATTAGGCCTCCACATGGCCAGAGCTACCCATGAGTACCCTAAGGGTAGTACCACTAGGGCTGGGCTTGGGCATCAAATTGCAAGTCCTAGGGCAGGGTAGGGCTAAAAATTGCAGGCCCTTTATTATATGGGTAGGGCTTGGGTACCAGCACTACCTGGTCCAGAGTAGCCCATTATACATGCACATGACTATCCACCAATTAAAACTTACTGTAAAATATGGACCTGTGTACCCCAGGTATTTACATGTCTCAATCTTTGTACCTGAGTACTTCTACACTATATTGAACAATATATTTTACTATATCTACTGTATTTATGTACCCTGCGTATAAGATATGAACTGGCATTTCAAACTGGCAGAGGGTACGCCGCATGGGGGTACACAGGTCCGTATTTTACAGTATATTGATTGATAATCATTTTTTTTTAGATCTGAACAAATAAAACTTCTAAAAATAAATCCTTTTATAGCTAAAATATGTAATTTAAACCTATTACAAATAGGGGTAACATTTTAAGTAGTGTTTTGATCACAATCTGATTAATTCAGATTAGATGCGGATACAGATAGATCCCTAATGCATTTTGAATAAAGGATATGGATAATAATATATATACACAATATGAATAGATTGGCTCTTTAATTTTTTTTAATTTTATTTCTATGTGTATATTTGATTGATTTTGAAATTGTAATAAATGCGAAAAAATAGTGTAAATGGTTTTTTATAACTTCAAAAATTCGTAAAAACTATCATTGAATAAAGTGGAAATGTCGAATAAAGTGGAAATATTGAATAAAATATATTTATGGTATATGTCAGATTATGCATCAAATGGGCTTAATAATTTTTTTATCTTTTTTTTTTTACCGTGGGTACCCATGGGTACCTGCGGGCTTTAAGGGCCGGGCTGGGCATCAATTTAGCCGTTAATAAATGGGTAGGGTTAGGGTATTACTACTACCCAGCCCTACCTGGCCCATGCGGAGGCCTACTTATTATTCTGTAAATAGATGTTTTTATTTGCGCAACTATTTTTTTATTTTTGCAATAATATAATATATTTTAGTTGCGGAAAAAAAAATAAAATTATTTAATTAGTTGCAACGCACAATAAAAAAAAAAAATTGAATTTCAGACACTGCTATAGCCGGTCACAAACGGCTATAACAGTGCTATAACCGTAACCGTACCCATCCCTAGAATCTAATAATGCTTTCCATCTTCTGATCCAAGCTCATTTGATTCAGTATTCAAATATTTCAGAGCATTGTTCTTGCAAATCAAGGTCCAGAATAGCAAATGTGGTGTTCTTGTAAAGCGCATCTTCCAATGCTTTTACTCCAGATCCTCCTCTAATGATTTTCCTTTTTCTGATCCAAGATAACTATAGTAAAGATTCGAATCCTTCAGGTTACTGTTCTTGCAAAGTATGTCTGCTAATACCTTACTTCCTTCCGATACAATATGATTCCGTGCCGTTTTAAGTTAAAATTTCGTTTAATTTTCTCCCCACCGCCTCCAAGAGCTCTCCCTGAAATTAAACAAGCCAATCAGAATGTCCATTACAATTTTGAGATTTCGATAAGTCTCGTGACCATAAACCAACCAATAATAATGGAGTTTTTTTGAGATGTTGTTCAATTTGACACTATGCTTAAGCTTTGAAAGGAATGTTAACCGAAATTTTAACTTCAAACAGCCTAATTAGGAGAATGAAATTCGTTACAAGGTTCATAGAAATCAATTAGAATTTTTTACGATTTTTACTAATACGTCTATTGTCCTAGATTTAAAATGACTAGTCAAATTATATAAACCTATAAAGGTAACAGTAGTATCTCAAAGATTTTCAATTAAGACTTAAATGTTTAAGCTTCTTACTAGTACATATAAGCATTGCAATCAAAGAACATTTAATGATATTTTCAAGCTAATATTCTGTTTTTGTCTTTCGTTAAGCTAAATTTTAACCTATCATACAAATAATCTTCAATAGATGTTATATAACTTATATATTTAAACAGTGATTTTGGGTATTTTGGAGAAGTCATTTTAATAGGAATTAACAGAACTTGCTCTTTAGTATTTAACGTTAAAAGAGATGTACTTATAAGCCTTCATCTTTAAAATGGTGTCCTGGTTCGCTCCACTATATTGGTATAATTTTTTATACACAGACAGTTTACAAGTGTACATGAAAATAAAATTTTATAATTATGCCGGAAATTATTAATCATTTCGTAGTAGTATTCATTCGATAATGTAATATGAATGGCACGATAAAAATGGCACGGGAATTACTTTACAGTGCGGCACGTAGTATCATGTCATATGGAATGGCGAACACATTGTATATGTTACACACATATTGTTTCTTGGAAAGCTAAAGATCAGTAAATGATTTCACTGATAAAGCTTCCCTGTGTGTCTTAACTAGTGATGTGCCATTTATATGATGTCCAAATTTTTTAGCGTACAGTACATAGTACTTATATAATAAATGATTTAGTAGTTATATTTTTATTTTTTTTTAATATTAGTCTATATTACAATACTGCATTAGTACAATATTTCAATCTATTTTAATAATAAAAATTTTAATATATCAGATTAGTAATATATTAATATAGTTTATTGTATTAATATTTAATTAAGTATTAAATTATTTAAATTATGTTATACTTACTAATATTAATTATTTTAGATAAATTTAATAAATTTAAAATTTTTTATTTAATAATACTGTATTTATAAATTTATTCAAATCTATATTTATAAAATATATGCTATATAATTTATATAAATGTATAATCATATATATTAAGAAAAAAACTCCTTAATATATTTAATTTATCTAACAAAAACTCTGGTAATTTTTGTATTGATCAAATTAACAAATAAGTAGCTGCTCGTGCAGTCGCGCTAAACCAGGAACGGATGATAAACTTTATAAACGCAAAATAATGTATAGGACATTGTTTGAATAATGGCCAGTATTGAGTTTAATTCGATCAAAATTCAATCAAAATTCAAATTACACCTTTGGGAGTGATTTCACATTTATACGGAAAGTCTAATTTAGAAATGTGTTGAATTCTGATTTGAAAATTAGGACAAGTGATAAATTTTGTGATAGAATTTCGATAATTATTTTTCGGCAATAAAAATATAGTTTTCGATAATAAAATTTTCGGCCAGTATAAGATTATACCGAAACTATATACTGGCTGAAAATTATATTATCAAAAACTACATTTTTATTACCGAAAATTTACTGTAATTTCGATAATTATAATACGACAGGGTGAAACCTGATTTGTGAAATAATGAAATCTGCTATGATCATACTATGGTGAAATCCGCTTTTATTGTAATAAAAAAAAAAACATAATAAAATGCGGATTTCACACTATACTAACCCGATCTACAAAGTGGATTTCACTAACTCGCAACTCCGGCTTCATCCTGTTCTATTATAATTACCACAAAATTCATCACGTGTAACACTAATTTTAAATCAGGCCCCAAAATTCGCTAGTGAAATCAATGTCAATGCCGCAGCTCCAATTAATCAATCGATTATACTGTATGCTACGACAGCTGTGGCCGTGATGTCGATTGCTAGTGAACTTTGAGGTAGCTGCTCTGGCAAGCTCATATATATATCGGGTATAAGTTAAATTTTATAAGTAATCGTTTAAATTCTCTAGATATTAAAATTTTCCTCAATTGCCACTTGTACTTATCTACGGTGAATACCGATACAGGATGATGATCCTTCTTGACATGTAACGGTAAGTTTCAAAATGTAATTCCGAAAGATGAAATTTTGCGGACGTACACATTTAAAAATGCCATAGTAAGATACACTTCGTGATATTACATATCACTCCGTTCCTGGTATATACTTCGTAAATATAATATTTCTATCGGGATCCTCTTAATAAATAATCGGCAAAAATTTTAGCATACTGTGCGTGGCGCATCACTAGTCTTAACAAAAAAAGTTTCTCACAAAATTTTCTTCATATGCAGTTAGTTTGTTCATCTTATATTGATTACTTATGTAAGGCCACGCAAAGTAAAATTTTCGTTTCGCATTACCGTCGACCAAATTTTCAAAAACCCACCCATGCCAATCCGGTACAATTTTCTTATAGGGTTGAAAAGTACTGTAAACCTAGGAAATTGAATCCGAAGCGAATAAAATATATTTTAGTATTTTAAAAAATATATACATATATACGTACGCGAACATACGTACCTTATACTACCGATTAGAAGCAACACCGAATAAAAGCAACCCCCAGATTTTGGAGCCAAAAAATTTACTAAAGTTGAAATGTTCTACTAATAAATTGGACTCGAGCTAAAGCAACTCCTACTCTTTGGCTCGAAAAAATTCTGATTGTTTCTATTCAGTAACATACAGTAATTGGTCGGCTGGTGCGGAGGGGAGCGGAGTGGAAATCTTTTATATGGTCTACAATATTTGGGTCGATGTCCGGCTCCCGCCCCTGTAATGATGACAATACTGATTTGTCGACCCCTGTAGAAATTAATTAATCAGACGTTTAATCATTAACGTCTGCGATAAATAAAATAAACTACATATATTATGATAAATAAAATTATAAGTAAACTATATGATTAGTAATATGGAGTCTTCTACATAAAATGCACGCATTAATATATTTGTAAAATGAGCTATTTAAAATTGACGTATATTCTAGTACTCTGCACTAAAAATCTTTATTTCAAATTTAAGATCCTAAGAAGTAAGGCTCCAGCCTTATGAAACGTCGCCATTTTATTACCATATCATTGTGCAATCGAACACATCGCCTTCAGTTGCAAGTTTACCTAGTAATATGAACGCTTCGGAAAATAAAAGAAATTTATATTATGCATATATGTTGAAACTTTATTAGAACATTTGCAAAAAATTGAATGTAAATTTTTATTAGTCCGGAGCGAAGCGGAAGACTCAGGGACGATGATTTTCTGTGATTCACAGAAAACAGCAGAATTTCTCTTAAGTACAGCCAACCACAGAAATCACTCTCAATCACCGCAGAATATCACAGAATTCGAAAAAATTGAGGTCATCTGATTATTGACCAATCGGATTGAAAATTTCATAGTAGGAGATTCAACGCCAACATATGATATATGTATCGAGTTTAAACAAGCATATACTTTCAAGAAAATCATGACTAGGGGGTACAGGTGAACTTCCGTAACTTGTCATAACTTTTGCCATAAAGCAATTCACCTGCGTCTCTAATCATGATAAAAGCTTTTCCAAACATAAATTTAACTATAAGAAATCAAACTTTTTTTATGGGTTGGTTTTTTTTCTTGATATCAAAATGAATATGATAGCGCAATTAGTTATGTAGTATAAAAACTTTTGACTTTATTTTC
The DNA here is from genome assembly GCA_003550325.1 of Gigaspora rosea. NCBI lineage: Eukaryota > Fungi > Glomeromycota > Glomeromycetes > Diversisporales > Gigasporaceae > Gigaspora > Gigaspora rosea. The sequence goes on along the minus strand of QKWP01000008.1, from coordinate 401,160 downwards.
TCGGTCTTTTTATCAAATATACGTAACAATGTTTTTTTAAATATTATAAATAAATTTTTATGAATAAGCGTATTAAACCACAGAATTAACACTTTTTTGCCACGAATCGCACAGAATTAGCATTTTGTTACACAGAATCGCACAGAATTTCGCAATATTACACAGAATTCGCAAAAAATTTTTATCACATTAAATCACAGAATTTACCTTAACCGCACGCAGAATTTAGTCTTAACCACCGCAGAAAATCATCGTCCCTGGGAAGACTCTATTTTTACGAAAGGGTTTGATCAGTCTGTCCGGCCGCATCATGTGATATACAACCAATCGCATTCAACTGATCGACAAAAACATAACAGATACGTAATCACTCGTTGTAACCCGTTTTTATCGATATTTAATTTATCAGATTAATAAAAATCAAACAATTATAAATTAGAACTAGCGTCAAAACTAGTAATTAATAATTCTTATCACAATATGTCAAATAATATTAGCGATATTGATCGTTGTTCGGTTTCTTCTTCAATTAATAACAAATCAAATTCAGGTGGTCAGACTCAAAAAGAAGTATGGGATAATTGTAATTTTTATGGAAAATCTTATTCCATTTGATGTAAACATTTTCTATGCACTGGAAGAGAGAAATACCAGTCATCATGAAATCACATTTAGTCCACAATACAAATAAAAATACTCTCATGTAGGATTTAAACCACTATCTAAACAGACGTAAGCAAAAGTCATGGAAATATGAAGTTTGAGACAGAATATCGTTGACGAAGTCTTAGGAATTGAAGACAAAATAAATAGCTTTAAAGAAATTACATATTAAATGTAAAGCGTTAAAATATTAAAAAATGATAATGCATAATAGATTACTTACAGTAATAGTTTTATCACATGTCTATAAATATTAGCTTCAACAATGCTAACAATATAAGCCAATCACGACATCATTATTTTTTATTAATTGTTATATCGTTTTTATTTTAATAATTTAAACTACGATATAAGCTTATTTCAGCTTCACTAATCAGAGCCCTATATATCTAAATAATGTAAATCAAACACCTCAATATATCCAAGAACCTTGGATTATAAATACAAATAAACTTACGATCATTATAGATAATAATGATATGTAAAAATTAAACTAATTCGTGATTATTTTATAAGCTATAATAGTATTTAGAATGAATTTTAATTCACGAATCAAATCAAATAAAATAAAATAAAATAAAGAAATACTCAATAATACTTAAAAAAAGCAACATACGTAAAATCTTTTTTTTTAAAAATCGTCAGGAACATCATTCAAATCAATTTCATTGCTGACTACCGATAACTTTTCAGTAATTTCACGCGTGTTAATAAACTTGCTCCCACCTTTGAACATATTCTCATAGTACGAATCTTCAATATTCCCAAGCAATGATTCGGATCCATTTAGTTCTAATAAAACACTTTCATCATTTTGCCATTTTTCAAAAATTTCACAAAGATCTTTCGCAGAAGTACGTTTCTCTGAATTTTTATCCCAACATTTTCTCATAAGGTTTACGTAACATTGTGGTGCTTCTTTATTCACATCAGGTCTTAAATCACGACAACATATTAAATAACCAAGTTTCGACATATCAAGTTTTTGATTGTACGATATAGTTTTTCCATATAAAATTTCCCACATAATTATACCGAATGAATAAATATC
>QKWP01000008.1:373542-390175 GCA_003550325.1 Gigaspora rosea | reverse complement strand
CACCACAACATTGGCTCGAACTAAAAAAAAAAAAAAAGTAGAATGCGTCACACCATAGCATGGGTACTTCCGATCCTCATTTTGTACTTCGTCATGTGAGCAATACCATGCGGGCACATAGTGACAAATTGTTAAATGACACGTAAACATATAGTAAAAATAGAAGAGAAAGTAGTGAAGTGGTGCACTGCTCCCATATATATCTTCATAATGCAATGTTTAATAAAATATCCGAGCGAGAATAATTCATATTATCGTTAATTATACTTTTCAAAAAAAAAAAAGCATAGTTCTATCTATTCATAGCATTAGAAATTATTTTACAATTTTTTCAACAGTGATAATATTGTGGAGTTTATATGTTGAAAAGTTTAATATAAAAAAAAACCAACATAGTAATACTGTGCGTTATTGCGATAACGAATACAATAGCAAAAAGTATAAAACAGCTTGAACATTACTATGTTTACCTAACTATAAAGTTGATAACCAGCGCAAAAAAAATAGAGGTTTGGAACAAATTCTTGTTGACTTAAATGATAAGCTCACTGATCATTTTTACTATTTAAAATTTATTCTTTTGATGCAATAAACATGCTAAAAATATTTTTGTTAATCAAAATTTAAGTAATATATAATATCCACATACTTTGACCAGTGTTTAAAATTGGCTTACACAAGATACACATGTAAAAAAGCTTTTTTTTTAATGTGCAAGAATTTATAAAAAAATTTATGCAAGTTGCACCAAATTTATATTATACATTTTGTAAAAGCTGTATTTGTGCAACAACTGTGTAAGTAACTTTGTTCTGAATATTAAACACTGATTTCGAACATTGATTGAGACCCTGGTTCTGTACATTTTAGTTAGTCCTCAATTTTAATTACATTTAATTACTTAGTATGTTATTGAGATATGGCGCCCGGTGTTAGACACACCGCCAGAATTATTTTTCAATCTATGGAAAGTTTAAAAATAATTACAACGAAAATTTCCAATCTGCGCATTTATGTTATTTGCATTTGATCTTAATTCGCATAATTTATAAAATGCTACCCAAATACGAATTTCCAAGATACGAATTTGATTTATGAACTCGATAATAATTTTATAAATGTTGAACCAGCAATTATTGGGGAATCAGAATTGTTTTACAAAGCAACGTTTAAAGAATATAACATACCTACAATTTTAAAATCTATTACTATACCTAAGCAATTTTCTTTAAAATTATTCATTAAGAAATAAAGTTATCACTCTATAAAAATTATAAAAACTTCTTATTTTGCAACCGATCGAGTATTTTCGTTTAAATAATTGCTGTTTAAATATTATAGCTTATCTGACATCAAAATATTAAGTCTCTTGACAATTTTTGGGTTAACTAAGCAGGGTACGTATGTGAATATATACTAGTCACCCGCTTTATAGTGAATTCTCGATATAGTGAACCTTTTCGTTATAGTGAAGAACAGTTTATGTAAAAACTCAGTCAATATAACAAAGGAAATCTCACAACTCGATCACTTCAATATTGTTGGCATACAATTTGATTACTTGAAAATACAGCATCTGTGTCGGTGTAATAATTACTAAGTTATAATTAACTTGTAGTTAAATTTAATTTAATATCCAAGAGCCAAACACATATATGGCGATTCTCGAATATGCTGACGGTGGAACACTTCGCAATATTTAGAACAAAATTTTAATAAAATGAAATGGAACGATAAATTATATCTTTCTAAACAGATTGCAAACGCAATAAAGCATTTGCATGACAATAACATAGTGCATGGAAATTTGATAATCGCAATATTAATCATTATTTTAATTATCTATTTGTTATTTATAATATTTTTTGATTTACATATGTTAAAAATTTTTGTAGAATTCTGAAAATATCTTTATTCACAAAGGAAACATCAAAATAAGTAGTCTTTATCAAAAGTTTCATTGAACAAAATCAATATCAAAATTTACTTTCGTTTGTTCAGTATTTTGATCCACAATATTTACAGAGCTTACAAACATATAAATTAGACCAAAGTTCTGATATAAATAATGTTGGAGCACTTCTCTGGGAAATTTCTAGTGGTACTATACCATTTGAATCAGAATTACCATTTGACTACGATTGTTTGATCGCTATAATACATGGAAAAAGAGAATCGGATGTTATCGGAGCTCCGCGAGAGTATTCTTTGATTTATGAAGGTAGTTTTATTTATGACATTTTAAAATCATAAGATTTTAAGTTTTACAGTAATACTGTTCTTTTAATAATTTTATTTTTTGAATTGATTTATTAGATTGCTGGTGTCATTATGCAAATAAAGTCCAATTATCAATATGTTGTTGCACATTTGAATAGGATAGCTATAATTGAAGAATTTGAAGAATATGCTATGGAAGAAGATGAAATTCAGCTGGATCAAGTTGATCAACGCATTACAACTTATAAAATTGATGACTAACATTCATTATTACAAGATTTACTTTAATTATTTATACCTGTTTAATGCAACTACTAATTCCATGCAAATAATCTATAATTTCTTGAATTATTTTGAAGTTCATAAATTGATCCTTCTTTAATATTTAACCAATTGCTTATCAAGATTATAACTTTATAAAGATTGGTTATTTTTATGAACAAGGAATTGGAACTGAATTTGATTATCATAAAGCTTTTTGGATGTATAAATTGTTTTCTGAATTTGACGTTAAAAATATTTTCAAAAATAATTTAGATAAATTATCTTTACTAGATATATTCAGTTGGAAAAGGCGTTGATATGGATAAACCACTTGCATTTAAATTATTTTTTGATACTGCAGAGATTGGATTAACATTGGATAATATTATGTTGCGTTTTATTATTTATGTGATGATTATGTTGTTGAAAAAGATTATTTGAACCGGTCATCACTACGAAACTTTTTTTGAAGGTTGAGACATTCTTTTCCTGACTCGTCTTCAAATATTGTATTAATTGCTATATCTGCAAGTTTACAATTTTCGATTAATATTATGAAATTGCATCAATATATAATGCTTAAATAGTTTTTTCAGTACCCAAGGTTGGTTTTTCATTGTTATAATATTCTTCATCCGAATCAAACAAATTGAAATTGTCAGATACTTCTGGCGCCAGATCATTATCGGAAAAATACTATATGATTCTTTGACTTCTGTGAAAGCCATGAATTATTAAAATAATTAGGTTAAAATAAGTAAATAAGATAAACTAAAAATATTTAATAACCGTTGATCCATCATTCTTTCTTAACGCTTGAGCAATTTTGTCCTTTTCCGCTTTCTTTTCCAATGCACGTTGCTTTATCGCCTCTAAACGAACTTTATTCGATTGATCCTAATCATAGGAATAATTTAGATTCAAAATATAAAGTGGGATATTATATGGTATTATATTACCTGCTATGACGCGACTTTTATTCTTCAATTTCTTGAGACTATCAATAATAGATTGTGGTAATTTATCCGTTGATGGATATTCCCATTCTGCCCTTCTGCATTTCGTTAATTTTTAATATAGGATATATTTTGATATTTTTTACACCGATATACCTAATAAATTATTTTTTTTGAAGTCATACCATTTTGCTTGTACTATTGTCATTTTGATGGTTTTTTTTTCGTCATCCGATAAGTTTATAAAATTGTTGTAAAAATATGTTAAATGATCGAGCGGCTTCGGTTTTACATCTATTGTGTTATCCGAAAATTTTTGGAGATTATTTTTATACAGGCTTGGATCAATCATAAGCTGAACATGCAATAAAATGGTAACGCTTAAGTAACCGACATGAATCTAATGTGGAATTTAATAGATTAATCGAGTTGTTCATTCACCTTTATTCCGTCATTTCTTCTGATGCGCTTTACTGAGACCGCACGACCATATTTAGATTTTTTCCACCCCTATATTATTTACTCAGACTTTTTGAAATAAAAGAATTATGATTGTTTTATTGTCAGCTAACCTTTCTTCCATCAATATTATTGTCTGTTACAAAACTCATATCTTACAACGTATCCTTATTTCTATGTCTACATTTTTTAGGGACTAATGGTGACAAATTACTTAAAGTCTTTTGATTTTCTCATTCTTCTTTTAACTTTTTTGTTATAAAAATTTAATTAGTTGCTGTTTGTAATATGATCAATCTTTCTGTTTAAATTATAATTATTGTAATTATTAAAAAATAAAATTGCCTTTGTTTATAGTCAGGCTTAGCGTCCTGAATCTTTAATGTCATTCCTTTCCATTTTGCACCATTAAAAAGGGACATGCCTTTATTATTATCGATAAAAATTTAACATTACAAATAATCAAATTGAATTTAACTTATATTCTTTATAATTTGATAAAAAGCATGAAAAAGCTTAATCTTACATTTTTTTCCGGTTATTTGCAGTACTCTCAATAGTTATATAAGCAAACCCTCTACAGTCTCCTAATGTAAAAGCCAAATCAGAAAATAATGAACACCACTTTTCGTAATATAACATTCTTTTTCTGAAAGAATTTACCTGTGCTCGACCAAAACGACTTTTAAGATCATTTTCGGTTATATATCTGGATAGACCACCGATATAGGCGCGTCTACTTAAAGTTTGTCTGTACATAACGAACGTAATTGATAATTTACTATGAACACAAATGTTTACCTATGACCACGCTCTGTCCGACATATTTTTTTTTCACTGATAATAAAAAATTATTATTACAAGATTAAGATGGGATCGTCGGGTTACATCTAGCCACATTTTTTTAGTCAAATTTAGATTGTGGGATTTTTTTATCATCTTGGCACCTGATTGGGAACTATAATAACGGTCGAAATTGCGATAGAGCAATTAAAAAATAGCACTTTTCACTTCCAGCTTAAAAGTCTTTTTTAATTAATTTCTAATATAAAAATCATGTACAATCAAGCTATTGTTGTTGGTGGTGGTCTTTCTAGCCTTTCTGCTGCTCACACAGTCTTGGGAATGTCTTTGGTTCTTAATAAGAACTCTTTCTTTGGTGGCAACTCAACGAACGCAACGTCTGGTATTACCGGTGCTTTGACCAAAACTCAGATAGGTGGGTGAAACTCGAAGAACATACAATACTCGTCACTTATTGTTAACACTGAGAAATTTCCTTCGTAGGCAAGTTTCATCTAAAAATTAACGCGAAACATTTTATAGCCCTTGGCGTTCAAGATTCCGCTGAAATCTTCGTTCAAGATACAGCACGATCTGCTCGAGATCTTGCTCATCCTGATCTTATAAAAGTTCTTACTGGAATTCTGCCTCTGTTGTTGAATGACTTCAGGAGAAATTCAAGTTAGACCTTTCTCTTGTATCTCGATTAGGAGGTCATTCTCAACCACGTACTCATTGTGGAAAAGAAATGTTCCCGGGTATGCGATAACCTACGCTTTAATGGAAGGCATCGAAGAAATTATTGTCATCAACCAGCCTGATCGAGCCCGGCTCATCTAGAAGGCACGTGTAACGAAGTTAATTAAGGAAGGTTATGCTGTCATAGGCGTGGAATATGTCAAAGATGGCCAAACTTGCAATGAATATGGTCCTGTGATTTTGGCTACTGGTGGTTATGCAGCTGATTTCACAGAGAACCATTTGCTAAAAAAGTACCGTCCAGACATATACAATTTACCCACTACCAATAATGAATGTGGTGGTCACAAAATGGTTATTGCCATTGGAGGAAAGGCTACTCATATGGAAAAGGTTCAAGTCCATCCAACAGGATTGGTTGACCTAAAGTGCCTGATGCAAAAATCAAATTTTTGGCCGCTGAAGCACTTTGGGGTGTCGGTGGGCTGCGTTTAAATGATGAAGGAAAACGGTTCTGTGATGAATTAGGTCATAGTGATTATGTTACTAGCGAAATTTGGAAAACCAAGGTACCTGTTCGTCTTGTGCTTAATAGTAAAGCTTTCAAAAGAAATTGAATGGCTTTTTAAACATTATGTTGGTCGTGATTAGATGAGAAAATTTTCTGGTGAAGCATTGGCAAAAGAAATTGGTATTTCTGCATCACAACTAAAGGCAACGTTCGATGATTATAACGACATTGCTTCTGACAAAAAGAAGGATCCTTTTGGCAAGAAAATTCTTCCATAACGTTCCAATCACAATAAACGATCTATTTCAAGTAGCCTTAATGTCTCCCGTGTTACATTATATTATGGTATGATCGATATGATTTATGACATATCTCTAATTACCTACACTTAAGTTTTATGATTCATGCATTGCTTTTTGTAGGGTGGAATTGATATAAATGCGGAGTCTGAGGTCAGAGATATGCAAGAGCAAGTTATTCCTGGACTATTTGCTTCTGGAGAAATAGCTGGTGGCGTTCATGGTGCTAACAGGTATTACTGTTTGACAATTTAATCTTTAATGTTCAAAAATCGAATTTCTACTAATTACAATAGATTGGAAGGATCCTCTCTTTTGGGATGTATCGTATATGGCTGTGTTGCCGGTGATTCTGCATCTCGTTATCTTTTCCAGAAGTTGTCTAGCGCAACTGCTAATTGTTGTCTAGGACAAATTGCCAGACAATTGGCACCATATTAAACAATTGTTTCTGTTGACCCAACAAATTAAAAGGCGCATTTAGAAATCTTTTGGGGTTCACATAAAGATACTACAAGCAATATACTCCTCCAGTTCAAGCTCCTCAAGCTTCACCTGCTCCTGGAAAGAAAGCTGATGCACCAACACGTGAGAAGAAGGAATATACCGCTGAAGAAGTCGCTAAGCATAATAAAGAAAATAGTTAATAATATTTTATATATTCCTTAGTCATAATTTATAAATTTTTATTGAATTAACGAGCTCATATAAATTTTTGACTCGAAATTTTTTTTTATTGGTTCACATTTAGCGTGAGTGTTTTATTGCCATTTTATACGTTATTTTTTCTTTTTGGATTCTCTCTTATGATAACGACTCTTTTTCCTGTTGATCAATAGTCAGACTGTTGGATGATAGTTGACGGTGAAGTTTTAAATGTTACAAATTTTCTTCCAGGTAAATTTAGTTAGAATTGACATTACATTTGTTTTTAACTATCCATTTGACACATTCTATATTTAAATTTAGATCATCCTGGCGTAAAACAGCCATTCTAATTTATGCTGGAAAGGATGCTAATGAAGAGGTGAAAAAATTTTCTTTTGATTTGTTCGTTTTAAACGCTTATTAAAGAAAATTTTGAATTAATTATTTTTATAATTCAATATGCTGCATGATAAAGATGTAGTGCAAAAGTATTCACCAGAGTCAAGTATAAAGATTTAATCTTAATTTATAGCATGTATAGTTTTATTTACGTTTTTTCATTTTTTCATTTTACATTAACAGTCCATAATTAGAACCTTAAAGAGATAGTGGGATTTAACTCAAGGAACCGTCCGTGTGTTTTGTTGAAAAGCTACCTAGCTTAATTGCTTTCTTTTTTAAATTTTATATATAAAACGTGATGTGAATAAGAAGTTGAATTTATAACAATCTAATATTGATATTTATTTTATTTGTCAGCAAGCAATAAAATGGCTTATTCAATATGTAATTTAATGTATAAAATTAAATCTGATTATGTGGAGGAATAATTGTACGATCAACTCCATCTAAATGCATCTCTGCCCGGACTATTAGCGAAAGTTATTGTGCTCAAAGGAGAAAAGGTCTATATGATTTTGGCCAGAAGAAACTTGCACTTTAAAAATAAAATGTTCATTTAAAGTGAAACGTCCCAAAATTTTACAAATGTAAATTTCTTTAGCGGATTACATTTTTGAGTTCATATATTAAAATCACCCGCACTTGACGAAACCAACTTTTAAACTCCTTAGCCGTAGTATGGGTTGTACATTAAATAAATTTGCTTTTCGTTATGTTTATAAATACATACTTTAATATTAATCTGATGTACAGTGACATATTTCATTAGATATAAATTCATGTTTTAAATACACGCGAAAGATTCATTAATAAATTCATACTTTAAGATACACGTGAAAGATTTATTAGTTTAATAATTCATGATTTTGAATACACTCGAAAAATTTATTATTAGTTGGTTCATGATTTTAAATGCACTCAAAAATTCTTAGCCTTTATTACAGTATTAAAAAAATTATAATTTTACATATAATGAAAAAAAAATAAAAAATTTCGAGATACTTAGTTTCAGAGATTATATCTCCTACTTGTCCCAACCACCGCGAAGAGGTGTATCTCGTCGATTGGGAAAGTTTCCCCAACCCGGTCTCCTACACACCAGTACTAGTCGTGGCCGTTCCCAGTTTTCAGCGGGTTGTTCCCTTGAATCATTAATACGTACATCTGTATTTCATCAAGTAGCTTTGACTCAATTTATTCTTTAGAGTTCGAGAAAACGACCCAAAAAAAAACAACCCATAAAAAAAAAACAACCTACACCCTCCAAAACACAAAAACAACTTACGTAGAAAAAAACAAAACATAAAACACTAAACTACTAATAAATAAATAAACGGTATATAATAAAAACAGTGGATTTACGTAGTTAAATAATGCATGCCGGCCAATCAGGATGTAAAACGTGACGATCATATGACAATACAAATACAAAATATGTCATGAATTTGAATGTGATTTCTAAAATAGATTAACCAATAAAATTATAAAAACAAAGTCACGAGATCTGCATGGCCAATCTGATCAAACTTTTGCAAGCGACACATTAATACATACGTACAGTACTATATACATTGATTTATACAAATTATAAATTGAACAACTTCATTCATATTTGTTTATTATTTAATCGGAATTAAATCAGAAAAAAGAATATCGGAACATTTCGGGATTGTTTATAGGTCAGCGGGGATATTTGGTGGTATAATTATAATCTGATGAATTGGAAAACTAAAAATAAAAACTAGTTCTTAGAGCCCGGCATTGCCCTGAGAATAGAGGCTTCTGTTTTTTTTGACTCTTATGCCTAAGCACCGGAAGTGAAATTTCAAATTTTATTCAGGGTATTGGCTTTGGTTTAAAATTTAAATAAAGGCTCAAATAAACCCAGCTTGGGTTTAAATGAATTCGAATTGGTTTAAATGAACCTGGTTTGTGTTCAAATAAGTTGATCTTAGGTTCAAATGAACACAATTGGGTTCAAATGAGCCCGAATTTGGTTAAATTGACCCTGAATTTGATTCTTTTTTTATATTTTTTTTTAAATTTTTTTATTTTTAAATTTTTATTTATATATTTATTTTTTTTATTTATCAAAATATTCGCATTAAAGTCATTTTATCAAATTCCTGCAATTTACTTAACTGAAAAAACTTGCTTTTTGCAAGTTTGTAAAGCTTAGGCCGTTTTTAGTTTATTTTTAAGTAACGTTATCCCTCTTGCTTAACTGCTGCCAAAAATTAAGCAAGCCAATCATAACTCAGTATAAGCCTAGTTATTCCATGTTTCTATATGATCGCATAATGGGGTTTACGACTTATAATCACTAGTTTAATCAGTAAAGAAACCCAATTTTCTAGCATTGCATGTTATTTCCCTAGCAATGCATGTCATTTCCCCAGCATTGCTGTTATTTCCCCAGTAATGCATGTTATTTCCCTGGTTGCTCTTTAAATTCTTTCAAAATATTAGTTACAATGCTAGTTTTTAAAATTCTTATCGATAGAATAAAATACAGTATTACTTTGTTTGCTAGTTTGCAAAGTTTTTTTAAATTGAATTAAAATTGTTGCTAATTTTTGAAATTCATTGAAAAGTGTAAAAATAATTTAATTTTTTAATTGTTAAAGTCTTAATAAATTTACTTAATATAAAATCTTATTACATTTATTTAAAACTAATTTTAATATTAATATTAATATTTTTGCAATTACTAATAACTATTGTTAATTTGAAGAAATAAACTATTATTATATTTATTTAAACCTAATTTTAATATCAACATTAATAATATTTTTGCAATTACTAATGGTTAATTTGAGAAATCAAACTATTAGTTGAAGATTTATCATTATCTTTATTATTATTTGTTTGTAATTTGGCACTTGCTTGTTTTGAAGTAATTCATGCTCTCATTGGTAATCAAAGAAATATTATAATCCCAATTAATTGAAGATTGATATACTTTAAAAACTCAAATCCAGGTTTCGATAGCACCATATTTTAACTATTTCTCTAATAGTATTTTCGATCACAACCTCAAATCGATCATCCAACTTGTTATTAGACAAGTTTTCTGCAGGATTTTCATATAAAGCAATATTTACATTAGATAGGTTCTGTGCAATATTACTGATGCTATTAATTAATCTAGAGGCCTTTGAAAACAAGTCTTATTTATTTATTTATTAAGTAAATTATAACAAAAAAAACAAATAGTAGTATAAATGGGCTTAGTACTACAAAAGGGAGTAAATTGACAATTTTTCAAACCCAAGTTTTTTATACAAAACAATTTAAAATAATCTGGAACATTTTTTACTTAAAATACAAAATCAGTTATATTAATAAAATTTTGTAGTATAGCTCTTTAAAGTTAGTATTTTCTTATAAATTATTATATATTTATAACATAAAAATAATTTTTTAAAGATTTATGTTTTTGTCAATTTACCTTCTTTTTGCAGCACCAAGCCCATATATAATTAAAATATTAGAGTGAAACCTTCTTGTGAGTTTATATTCATTTTAAATATAAAAAAAAGATTAGCAAAATAAATTCTATTGAAAAAATGCTTATTTATATATGTTGTAAAATGTTGCATGTTGCCATGACATCATATAAAATGATATAGTAAGTTAGTGGTGTCCAAAAAAATTTGCATGTTATATAACCCAAGCCACTCTGACCTAAATAATTTTGCCCAAATTACAAAGTTTTACCAAATTTTACTAACAAGCCTGCTAACCATGTACTAAGTAAAATTGCTTGAATTGTAATTTTGCTGTAATATTACTTAATAGTACAAAAGCTAGTATTAATACTTTGCAGGTTTGATTTGATGTATGAATCCGAATCGCTAGAGTGAGTTGGGTTATACAAGATGCAAAATTTTTTGAATACTATTAACTTACTAAAATATAAAATAACATTTTTATTTTCTACTGTGGGAAAATAAACTAGTAAATCTTATTAACTGTGGCCCTTCAGGCCCTGGATAATTGGGAATTTACCTCTTATTCCTGCTACAGCAGAAAATAAATAGTACATATAATGTGATTAATGTTGTTCAATGAGATTTGATTAAATATTCTTGGAATGTGTTTGTTAACCCTTTCATGTCTGAGTCTAAATATTAATGTTAGTTTAATAATTAACCTTATTTAAGGCCACACATTACCTGCTGACTCATTTTTTTCAATTTGTCATTTTTTTAATTTTTTTAGATCCCAATTGTGCCAATTGTTTGGTTTATGCTATTTATTTTTTCACTATTTTCAACTGGTATCATCCAATAGAGACTTTAATTTCTGTAATTGTCTAATATGGTGGGATCACTTAAAGCCAACAAATTTTATATATAGGCGCCAATTTTTTAGCTGCAGTGCAACATAATTGAACAATAAAAATGCAGAAAAATTTAATATAAATTTAAATTTTATTAATAAAATTTTAAATTTTGTTAATAAATTTAAATTTTGTTATGTTTTTTTATATATAAGCGCCAAATTTTTAAATTATATATAACTTTAATTTAATATAACTTCTTAAAATAAAAGATACTAAAGATTTTTTTTTGTGGATTTGATAGTTTAATTAAAAAGCTATTAAATATACAAAACCTTTTTTTAGTTTATTTTATTTTAAAAAAATTATAAAAGTTTAAAAATTATATAGTTAAAAGTTGATGGCTTTTCGTGATTTGCACCATAGGACTAATGAAGTAAATATAACTGTTGACACAATTTTTTATTCATTGTTGTATAAAATGAAAATTAACTTGTATAGCCTTTGATGTGAAAATTATTTTATTAATTAAAAAACAAATTGACTGCAACCCATATTTTTAGATTCTATGTAATGCTAAATAAAAATTTACTTTGAATAGTCTTATTTCTGTCTTTCTAATAATTCTATACAATCTTAGCTATCTTAATATAGTAATAAGTTCAAACTATACATTGCAACATTTTATAATTCTAATAACTTTTAACATCGTACTAGTAAAAGTTTTGATTATTAAATCTTAAAAACTATTTTTAAGGGTTGAAATTAAGAACTTGTTAAGGTTATGGGCCCTATTCCTAGAAATTTTTTTTGTTATATCTAAAATTTTTTTAAATGTTAATATATTTTAATAAAATTTTATATATAAAATTTATAATCTATTTATTATTTAATAATAATATAATATTTATTTTTTTTTATATAATAAAATTACCCACTGTTACAACTGTCCTGTCCGTACCAAACTATTTGATTGGCTGAAACTTTTTTATTTATTACAGTATTAAAAAATCGAATTGTTGTGATATCATAACATGCATATTGCACGTGCATACCTGTTTGAATCTGGATCCTTCGATCATCTGTTATTGAATATCATCAAAACGTCATTTTCACATTGGTTCTAGAATTGTAATTTTTGTTCATAAGTATGCATTTTAACAATGATGTTGCTTGGGAAAAACTTAATATTACCTGTTATTATACTTTATTTTATGCGTACTCATTTCAAATAAACTCTGCTTTTTAAAAAAATGAGATTTTTAATTACATCAGATTAAATCAAATATGCATGCATGATAGTTATTTTCACACGACTCTATTAATACACATTTTAACAGTAACAAAATTTGGTTGTTATTTTATTTTATACGCATTTNCGCATCCAGCGCATAATCAACCTCAATTCGGCCGCATAATTTACCTTATTGCATCGCATAATCCTGGACACCCTACTCGGAGTATAGGTTTTTAACCTATGACTAAAAATAAATTTAATTTAAAATAAACATCATGTGCTAACTAACCTTAACCCTAAAAGACTAAAAGACTAAAATTAAGGAACAGGATACTAGCCTATACCCCTGGGTATTTTCAATTTATCACCTGACATTTGTTTATATTTTTTTGGGCAATAAAATCACTATGTGATTATATCGAGTGTAATAAATCGTGATAATCACTGGGATAACTCTTCTTCAATCTTCCCAGGTTTATAATGGTAAACTCATTATAGAAACTATAATAATCTCATTGCGAACTAATTCAACCCTAACTGATTATTAGAATAGCGGCAAGAATTTTTTACTAGAATATTAAGGTTTGTAACAGAATTTTTTACAATAATACATAATAAAAAAACTTTAGTGATTTTAATGCAAACAAGTTTAACCTTAACCACTTACTATGATTATTAGGATAGTAAGCAAATTCGTAAGAGAATTTTTAAGGTAATTCATGGTAGAAATCACAATAATATTAATGAAATTCAATCTTAACTATGCATTGAGTGTTAAAGAGGTTTGTAATAATTTTTTATAGTAATTTATGATATTTCTGCTACAGATACAATTTTCTTACCAATATAATGATAAGTTTTATAGAAAATTTTTTGTTAACATGTAATAATAATCCAATAATTTCAATGCAAACTAACAACCTTTAATTACATATTAGGCTATGTAAAGTTAATTATTCGTTTTGCACAACATGATGTTTCTAAATTCCAGTCAGTGGGTTAGATTTTGTAAATTAATAAGTTCATATTCACATATAAGATCACACAAAGTATATTTTCAATTTGGATTTTTGTTTTTTGAATCTATAGAGTAATTCCAGAAAATTGTTACCATCGGGCGACGCCGGGGAAAAAATTAAATTGCAAAAACGGAATAATTGGCACAATTGGAATTTTAAAAAAAATTTTTTTTGAAAAATTAAGTCAGCGTATTATACAAAACAAAAAATTAACTTTGCGTGGCCTTATACATCAAATAAGTTCGTATAACAAATGTATTTTATAACAATTCATGATAGAAATCATGATAACTTCGTTAAAACTAACTCACCTTAGTAATTCACGATAAAATCACTTATTTAATCCAAATATAAACAAACTCAACCTTATTCACATACCGTATGTCACTTGAATAGTGATTTCTAGAACTTATGATAATTTTAATGCAAGCTAACAACTTTAACCGAAATACTACGTGGACTAATTGTATGTTTTGTAAAATTTTATTTTTTTTTTCCAGCAACTAATGAGATCACTATGATAATATCCAGCGCAGTCTTTTTTTGAGGTGCCTTTTATCATTTTAAGAAATCTCTAAAGGAGCACCAGTGGCGCCCCCATAAACTCTTGTAATATATAAATTGTATTGTATTTATATATAAAAAATTTTTTATAATAAGCTTAAAACTTTGTAAAATTGGATTAAAATTTGACCATTGGCTTCTATTTCTAGGAATCTAATATAACTATTCTAAAAAAAATTAAAAAAATTAAGAAAGTAAAAATTTTTTTTTATATTATAATTTTAATATTTTGTTTTTCTTTTTTTGTTTTTTTTTGCTGCTCTCTGTTATTTTTTTGCTCTTATTTCTTAAGTTTTTGTTGTTTAATATTTACTTTATCTTGTATTTCATATAAGCTGATTTACAAAATTGGATAATAAGTTTTAATCTACTGATATGCTTTAGATGGTTTTGCTACCAAAATGTTCGTCTCAAAGAGATGATTCTAATAAGCTCAAATTCGTTAAAAATCTGATCACAGGATCCCAAAATCATCACAATTTTGTACTATTTTATTAGTAAATTTTGAATATATAAAGTTTACTAATAAAATAATACAAAATTGTAATGATCTTGGGATCCTGTGATCAGATTTTAGTGATATTGGGCTTATTAGAATCGTTTCATTGAGACAAACATTTTGGTAGCAAAATAATCTAAAACAGATCAGTAGATCAAAACTAGAGGTTGGAACCGGTTTTAAATATTCGAGTTTATCACATCTAAATTCGAGTTTATCACACCAAAATTCGAGTTTATCACGTCATTTATTAATAGCTGATGTGATAAACTCGAATTTTGGTGTGATAAACTCGAATTTAGATGTGATAAACTCGAATATTTAAAACCGGTTCCAACCTCTAATCAAAACTTATCAAATTTGTAATTAGCAAATTTGGTTTTTGAAATTGCTTCAAAGGTTACTATAGTAGTAAATATGGTTCTATAGTCATACAAATGGTTAATTTTATGCAATATGATATATTCTAACTTATGCAATTGTATTCACATGACTTGTTTGAAAAAATTTGTATTTTATAGTCATAAAAGATTTCTAACAATAGGGGTATTTCTAGGAATAGGGCCCATTACCTTATATATAAGTACAAATTTTCAAACCAAAATACAAACAAAAGATGAAAAAACTTTATAAAAATACTAATAAACAAAGTTCTTGTATTGTTACTAGTAAAAGTTCTGCCTATTTTGGTATATTAAAAAACATTCTAGGATCCTTGAATCTAAGATCTTGTTGAGTGTAAATATGAATTTCAGACCATAATATTGATGAAAAAAGCAGTAACTTTGTAAAAGTAAACAGCACTTTAATTATTATACTAAAAAACTGTTGTTACTAGTAAAAGATTTGCATATTTGAGGATTCAAAAACAATTCTGGGATCCTTGAATCTAAGTTCTCGGTGAGTGTAAATACAAATTTTTAGATTACAATATTAATAAAAAAAGCAGCAACTTTGTAAAAGTAAATACTGCAGAATATTATTACTAAATAATAAAAAAAGCAAATAATTTGCAAATATTTATTTTTGAAAAAAATATGAAGCCCCATATCTTTTTTCTACTATAATTATAAATACAACACGAATTCAATAAAAAAATATTGGTGAACAGCACTAGAACTGTAATGTAACTAGAGATGGGCACCATGTGCATGATGCAAGAATGCATGCATGCACGCATGCACATGGTCTAAGCAATTTAATGCATGCCCATACAAAATTAGTTAAAATAGAATATTTGATAATAAATAACTTTTGACCCACTAGTTTATTATTTATAATTTTTGATACCAAAATAATGTCTTAGTGTAACTAGTGCTTCTGGGATCAGACCAGATCCAGACTCTAAATTTTACTAATTTCAAACTTCCGATTAGACTCAAACTCAATTATGAGTTTGGTTCAGGTTTGATCTGAAGTCAGCAAATTAATCTAAATTTAAATATGTTTATATGTATTTTCTTGCACAGATCAAGTTTATTTAGTGCATTAAGTTAGAATTAATTAGTAAAATTTTGTGAATCATAAGATTTTATAGAATTTTATTAATAAAATTCTATAAAATCTTATAATTCACAAATTTTTTATTAATTAATTCTAATTTTATTCACTAAGTAAACTTGTTCAGTTCCTAAAAATATATTAAATCGGCAAATTTGTTTTTATTTTACTTGAAATTTTGAGGAAAGATGCATAATTTTAGATTTTTTAATCAAAAAGTCAAATTTAAGCATCTTTTCACCAAATTTTAAGTAACATAAAAACAACTCTACCAATTTAATGCATTTT
>QKWP01000008.1:335656-371489 GCA_003550325.1 Gigaspora rosea | reverse complement strand
TTTTTTTTTGAATAGAGCATATCAATTTGGGTTGGTTTTATGTTGACTTTATGATAGGTGTTATTGCAAGTTATGTCTGAATTAAACTTAATTCAAGTCATAGCTTGAAATAATAACGCCCATGTAATGGTTCTAAGAATCTACAGTAGCGATATAAACAGATAAGAATTTATTGAAAGGAGAAATTCATGTGCATAGTGACTTTTTATTAGAGATAGCGCAAGTGATCAGTTCTTTTTTCTCGTAATCATTTACTTGATTTTCTATTGATGGCGTTAAAGCAATTAATGATTTTCTATTGATGGCGTTAAAGCAATTAATAATATTCTTTTGATGACGTTAAACTAATTAATAATAATAATAAATTTCTTAAATTTTATGGTTATGCACTAATTAATGATAATTTTAGAATGATTAACCAAAAAAAGAAAAGTTCAGAGGCGCAATTATTTATGCATAGATCGTCTAATTTCTATACACTAAGATTTACCTGATTATAAAATCACGTGACGTGCATTTAAAGGAATAACTTCCATATATCGGGGCCAAACCGTACTTGCAGAGTCTTGCACGTGCAGAATATAGAGGGTGCATTTAGGGTCTAAGTCCCAAGCTCGGGACCGTGCTAAAGGGTGCATATATAGAGGGAGTGCACTTATAGAGGGTGCATTTAGAGAGGTCACTCTGTATTTCTATTTAAGGAGATTGATTTTCAAATAAATATTTATAAACTGCACATGGCGCTATTTCAAAATCTCTTTTGTGCATAAAAACTAGGTTGATTTTGAAATAGCGCACATGCGTGTACTCGAAATACCGTGCAGGTGATCGAAATACCATGCAGGTGTGCGCTATTTCGTGGTAATACAGTACATATGCACTGTATGCTACCAATTAGAAGCAACTCCAAATAAAAGCAACCCACAGATTTTGGAGCCAAAAAATTTGACTAAAGTTGAAATGTTCTACTAATAAAATTGGACTCGAATTAAAAAGCAACACCTTCACTTTGGCTCGAAAAATTCTGATTGTTTCTATTCAGTAACATACAGTAATTGGTTGGCTAGTGCGGAGGAGAGCAGAGTGGAAATATTTTATATGGCCTACAATATTTAGGTCGATGTCCGGCTCCTTCCCCTGTATAATGACAATACCGATTTGTCGACCCCTGTAGAAATTAATTAATCAGAAGTTTAATTATTAACGTCTGCGATAAATAAATAACTACATATATTATGATAAATAAAATTATAAGTAAACTATATGATTAGCAATATGGAGTTTTCTACATGAAATGCACGCATTAATATAAATTTGTAAAATGAGCTATTTAAAATTGACGTATATTCTAGTACTCTGCACTAAAAATTTTATTACAAATTTAAGAGCCTAAGAAGTAAGGCTCCAGTCCTATGAGTCGCCATTTATTACCATATCATCGATTTTCATTGTACAATCGAACAGACATCGCCTTCAGTTGCCAGTTTACCTAGTAATATGAGTGCTCACAACGCTTCGGAAAATAAAAGAAATTTATATTATACATATATGTTGAAACTTTATTAGAACATTTGCAAAAATTGAATGTAAATTTTATTAGTCCGGAGCGAAGCTGAAGACTACGAAAGGGTTTGGTTTAATCAGCAAATGTTGTCTGTCCGGCCGCGTCATGTGATATACGACCAATCACATTCAACTAATCGACAAAAACAATAACACATACGTAATCAACTTATATTGCTATATCTGATATTGATGTGGGACGTGTAAAATTTTGGAAATAATTTTTCCAAACTTTTCCAAATTTTTACACCTAATCCAAAGGTTTCCAAACTTTTGAATTTACCCCAAAAGTTTCCAAATTTTTGCATTTACCCCAAATTTTTGCCCGATTTTTAAGGACGTGGCCAATAAATAAGTCTTTTTGCATGTGATTTGACCAATAAGATTGTGTTTGTGAATCATCCTAGTGTCACCACCCTAAAAAAATTCCGAATTAAAAATCCAACATCAGATGTAACGTAAAGTCAAAACAAACATACTCAACCTTAATCCTAACGCTGGTAGCCAAATTTTTTTAGGTGGTGACGCTAGGGTCTTAGTGCAAAATCATTATGCATACAGGGAAAAATTAATCATAAAATCTTTCTATATCGCTTTTTTTTCAAAACTAACAGTTTGAAATTTTTTATTAATATATTATACAGTATTGTCCTACCAATGTAGTAACTGGCAACAAAAATTATTTATTTGTGAGCGCAAATAATGAGTTTTGATATATAAATCTGATATCCAAAATTTTACACGTCCTGCATGCAGTACTCGTTGTAACCCGTTTTATCGATATTTAATTTATCAGATTACATAAAAATCAAACAATTATAAATTAGAACTAGCGTCAAAACTAGTAATTTAATAATTCTTATCACAATATGTCAAATAATATTAGCGATATTGATCGTTGTTCGGTTTCTTCTTCAATTAATAACAAATTAAATTCAGGTGGTCAGACTCGAAAAGAAGTATGGGATAATTGTAATTTTGATGGAAAATATTATTCCATTTGATGTAAATATTTTCTATGCACTGGAAGAGAGAAATACCAGTCATCATGAAATCACATTTGGTCCACAATACAAATAAAAATATTCTCATGTAGGCTTTAAACCATTATATAAACCAAAAGTCATGGAAATATGAAGTTTGAGACAGAATACGTTGACGCAGTCTTAGGAATTGGACAATAATAAATAGCTTTAAAGGAATTACACAATAAATGTAAAGCGTTAAATATTAAAAAATGATAATTCATAATAGATTACCTACAGTAATGCAAAACTTACGTTTTTGTGACACCTGCTTTTTAAACTTGCACTAACCTTAACTCTAATTACAAACCTGACATTAATAACAATAACAATAACCTACTAACCTATTAAAAAATGATCATATAATAAATATTATAACTATCTATAAAGAACAGCAAATAAATAACTTGCTCCATGAATAAAATTTACTGCTTTTAAAAAGTTTAGCACGCTTTATTATATCTTTATTTTTAAACTTTTCAGTTTCGACCTGGTTGCGCAGGTTTTAACAAAGAGTATATATATATTTTTAAACCAACATTTATATGATGAGTTTTTCTTAAAAAAAGAATAAATCTATTTTACATGTAAAGCTTTTTTAGAATGAATAAAAATTTTTAGAAAAAAACTCTATCCGTGTTTTAAATAAAGTATATAATTAAGTATCCGCGCTTTTTAAAAAACTTTTAGCGTAATTGAAATTAGTTTATTTAAGGTTAGTACTTACTTCATTAGCACTAGATCTTTTTAAAAAAAAATCATAAAGGTGGTTTCTTGGGATTTTTGAATAACAGGCAATTTTTGACTAAAACGAATGCTTTGTTTGAATTTTCAAGATTGTGTTACGTTATGTCAAATCGTTATTTGTTGTGTAAATCATCGCGTGGTGATAGTATCAAAAAAAGTATATAAATTTTGTAAGGCAGGTGTCTCAAAACGTAAGTTTTGCTACAGTAATAGTTTTATCACATGTCTATAAAGATTAGCTTCAACAATATTAACAATATAAGCCAATCACGACATCATTATTTTTTATCAATTGTTATATCATTTTTATTTTAAAATTTAAACTCGATAAAAGCTTATGTCAGCTTCACTAATCCGAGCCCTATATATCTAAATGATGTAAATCAAACACCCTCAATATATCCAAGAACCTTGGTTTATAAATACAAATAAACTTACGATCATTATAGATAATGATATGTAAAAATTAAACTAATTCGTGATTATTTTATAAGTTATAATAGTATTAGAATGAATTTATAATTCACGAATAAAATAAAATAAAATAAAATAAAGAAATACTCAATAATACTTAAAAAAAGCAACATACGTAAAATATATTTTTTTAAAAATCGTCATGAACATCAATCAAATCAATTTCATTGCTGACTACCGATAACTTTTCAGTAATTTCACGCGTGTTGATAAACTTGCTCCCACCTTTGAACATATTCTCATAGTACGAATCTTCAATATTCCCAAGCAATGATTCGGATCCATTTAGTTCTAATAAAACACTTTCATCATTTTGCCATTTATCAAACATTTCACAAAGATCTTTTGCAGAAGAACGTTTCTCTGAATTTTTATCCCAACATTTTCTCATAAGGTTTACATAACATTGTGGTGCTTCTTTATTAACATCAGGTCTTAAATCACGACAACATATTAAATAACCAAGTTTCGACATATCAAGTTTTTGATTGTACGATATAGTTTTTCCATATAAAATTTCCCACATAATTATACCGAATGAATAAATATCCGATGCTTTAGTGTGCGGTTGATTATTCAAAACTTCAGGTGCAACGTATGGTAGAATTCCAAAAATTCCATCTGATTTTGATTTTGACTTAATATTAGCTGATATTGAAAGACCTAAATCTGCAATATAAGCACTTTTTAAGTTATTTAACAATATATTACCACTATGTAAATCACGATGAATAAGATCTTGAGAATGAATTATCTGAAGATCTGATGCAATATATTGCAATAAATTTAATTTATCTTTCCAATCCATTTTCGATATAGCATGTAAATTTTGGCGCAAACTGCCTTTTGGTGCATAACCCATGACAAGAATATAATTTCCAGAAGTTTTATCTTTTGATATACCGAAACATTGTAAAAATGTTGGATCTTTAAGTCCGATATCACAATATGCTTTTAACTATTCAGTAAAATAATTGCATATTAAAGTTACTAATAGGCATGATAAATTACAAGTGATAAACAATAGTTAATAAAATTATTTAATAAAGATTACCTCATTTATAAATTTTTCGAGATAATTATTTGATCCATGAAGCAATTTAAGCGCAACAGGCCTGTCTAAATTTTGACTTTTAACACCCCATGTAGCAAAATAAACAGTTGCAAATCCACCTTTACCTATCTCTTTAATATTTTCAAAATCATCATAAGGAATCCACGGTAACTGATATTTATATTCTGTCAATATTTTTTTCAAATTATCTTCAATTTCAAGTTTATGCTGCCATTCACATTCATTAGCTGCTGATATTTATTTAACAATTAAAGATTTTAATAATATTATATTTTAGAATAATATAATTTATAATAATGATAATACCTGATCTTAAATCTTTATCCCTAATCGTTGATTTAAATATTTAAACTTATTAATACGTATATATAACAGATAATGATTTATATTCTGGTTACATAACAAGATCATAAAACTATCAATCGAATTCCAGGATCAGGTGTAATTATAATTTTTTTTAATTCGATTTCAATTACACTTGATCACATATAATTTGCGTCACAATACACGTGCTATATTTAAGTTTAAATAAAATTTACCTTTGATACCAGTATTTTGCCTTATCTGAATCCCTAGTTATTCCAATTCCATTTCGATAACAACCTGCAACATTTCCAATTCCAGTAGCGTGACCCATTTCTGCTGATTTTTTATAATAAATGAATGCCTTATGTTCATCCTTTTCAATTCCAATCCCATATTGATAATAAATTCCAACACTATTTGTTCCACTAGCGTCACCCATCTCTGCGGATTTTTGATAATAAATGAATGCCTTACGTCTATCCTTTTCAACTCCAATTCCTTGTTCATAACAATATCCAACATTATATGTTCCATCAGCGTCACCCATCTCTGCAGATTTTTGATAATAAATGAATGCCTTATGTTCATCCTTTTCAACTCCAATTCCATTATTATAACAATATCCAACCATATATGTTCCTCTAGCGTGACCCATCTCTGCAGATTTTTGATAATAAATGAATGCCTTATGTTCATCCTTTTCAACACCAATTCCTCTTTCATAACAGACACCAACGAAAAATACACCACAAGAATAATTCATTTCTGCAGATTTTTGGTAATAATTAAATGCTTTGTGTTCATCCTTTTGAACCCACTTACCATAACGATAGCAACTCGCAAGAACGATTTGAATCGTAGGATTGGTTTGATCATCTGAGCAAAAATCGATAATATTTACTGGATTTTGCTTTTTTTTTATTAGAAATTGTTCTAACGTTTCAAGAATTAATTTAGAATTTTTGCCTTTCAATTTTTCTTCATTATAGAGATTACACATTTCTTTAACAATTTCATTTAGAAAACATTGTGAATGATCTTTTAAATTGTTATCTTCTAAACACAATTGGGTAATATTGTTGGTTATTTGAGAAATATCTGATGAATTGTCGACTTTTTCAAATATATTATTGGAATTTGACATTTTGACGCAAGAAAAGAGTAGAGTTTGAAAATGGAAGTTATGTATTACATTGCGCAATGCTGTACGTACGTACAATTTATATATTTTTAGATGCAATTATAGTGTAACGCTTCATGACATATTGATCACGAAGATCGCTTACATTTTATATGTGGCGTAAATTGGGAGTTTAGTGCTTTCATACTTCGCTTGTCTTGTCCACTTGTTCTCTTCACTGCCCAATTACGATTTGGCTTCTTCATGACTGGTCCACCACTCCCTCCCTTCAAGTCGTTGCAAGAATGCGCCACACCACAACGTTGGCTCGAACAAAAAAAAAAAAAAAAGTAGAATGCGTCACACCATAGCATGGGCTGGGCTCGTACTTCCGATCCTCATTTTGTACTTCGTCACGTGAGCAATACTCTGCGGGCACAAATTGTTAAATGACACGTAAACATATAGTAAAAATAGAAGAGTAAGTAGTGGAGTGGTGCACTGCTCCCATATGTATCTTCATAATGTAATGTTTAATAAAATATCCGAGCGAGAATAATTCATACTATCGTTATTAATTATACTTTTCAAAAAAAAAAATAAGCGTAATTCTATCTATTCATAGCATTAGAATTTATTTTACAATTTTTTCAACAGTGATAATATTGTGGTGTTTTATACGTTGAAAAGTTTAATATTAAAAAAAAACCAACATAGTAATACTGTGCGTTATTGCGATAACGAATACAATAGCAAAAATATAAACCAGCTTGAACATTACTATGTTTACCCTAACTATAAAGTTGATAACCAGCGCAAAAAAAATAGGGTTTGGAACAAAATTCTTGTTGACTGAAATGATAAGCTCACTGATCATTTTTACTATTTAAAATTTATGTAATATCTAATATCCACATATTTTGACCAGCGTTTAAAATTGGCTTACAAGATACACATGTAAAAAAGCTTTTTTTTAATGTGCAAGTATTTTATAAAAAATTTATGCAAGTTGCACAAATTTATATTGTACATTTTGTAAAAGCTGTATTTGTGCAAGTAACTGTGTAATTAACTTTTGTTCTGAATATTAAACACTGATTTCGACCTTGATTGAGACGCTGGTTCTGTACATTTTAGTTAGTATCCTCAATTTTAATTACATTTTAATTACTTAGTAGGTTATTGAGATATGGAGCCCGTGTTATACACACTGCCAGAATTATTTTTCTATCTATGGAAAGTTTAAAAATAATTACAACGAAAATTTCCAATCTGCGCATTTATGTTATTTGCATTTGATCTTAATTCGCATAATTTGTAAAATGCTACCCAAATACGAATTTCCAAGATACGAATTTGATTTATGAACTCGATAATAATATTATAAATGTTGAACCAGCAAGTATAGGAGAATCAGAATTGTTTTACAAAGCAACGTCTAAAGAATTTAACATACCTACAATTTTAAAATATATTACTATACCTAAGCAATTTTCTTTAAAATTATTCATTAAGAAATAAAATTATCACTCAATAAAAATTATAAAAACTTTTTATTTTGAAAACCGATCGAGTATTTTCGTTAAAATAATTGCTGTTTAAATATTATAGCTTATCAGACATCAAAATATTAAGTCTCTTGACAATTTTTGGGTTAACTAAGCAGGGTACGTATGTGAATATATACTAGTCACCCTCTTTATAGTGAATTCTCGATATAGTGAGCCTTTTCGTTATAGTGAAGAACAGTTATGTAAAATCTCTCGATATAGTCAATATAACAAAGGAAATCCCACAACTCGATCACTTCAATATTGTTGGCATACAATTAGATTACTTGATATACAGCATCTGTGTCGATGTAATAATTTCTAAGTTATAGTTAAATTTAATTTAATATCCAAGAGCCAAACACATATATGGCGATCCTCGAATATGTTGACGGTGGAACACTTCGCAATATTTAGAACAAAATTTTAATAAAATGAAATGGAACGATAAATTATATCTTTCTAAACAGATTGCAAACGCAATAAAGCATTTGCATGACAATAACATAGTGCATGGAAATTTGATAATCGCAATCTTAATCATTATTTTAATTATCTATTTGTTATTTATAATATTTTTTGATTTACATAATTAAAAATTTTTTGTAGAATTCTGAAAATATCTTTATTCACAAAGGTAACATCAAAATAAGTAGTCTTTCATCACAAAGTTTCATTGAACAAAATCAATATCAAAATCTACTTTCATTTGTTCAGTATTTTGATCCACAATATTTACAGAGTTTACAAACATATCAATTAGACCAAAGTTATGATATAAATAGTGTTGGAGTACTCTCTGGGAAGTTTCTAGTGGTACTATACCATTTGAATCAGAATTACCATTTGACCACGATTGTTTGATCGCTATAATACATGGAAAAAGAGAATCGGAAGTTATGGAACTCCGCGAGAGTATTCTTGATTTATGAAGGTAGTTTTATTTATGACATTTTAAAATCATAAGATTTTAAGTTTTACAGTAATACAGTAATACTTTTCTTTTAATAATTTTATTTTTTGAATTGATCTATTAGATTGTTGGTGTCATGATGCAAATAAAGTCCAAATATTCAATATTTTGTTGCACATTTGAATAAGATAGCTATAATTGAAGAATTTGAAGAATGCTATGGAAGAAGATGAAATTCAGCTGGATCAAGTTTATCAACGCATTACAACTTATAAAATTGATGACCAACATTCATTATTACAAGATTTACTTCAATTATTTATAACTCTGTTTAATGCAACTACAGTACTAATTCCATGCAAATAATTAATAATTTATTGAATTATTTTGAAGTTCATCAGTTGATCCTTCTTTAATATTTAACCAACTGCTTATCAAGATTATAACTTTATCAAGATTATAACTTTATCATGATTGGTTATTTTTATGAACAAAGAATTGGAACTGAATTTGATTATCATAAAGCTTTTTGGATGTATAAATTGTTTTCTGAATTTGACGTTAAAAATATTTTCAAAAATAATTTAGATAAATTATCTTTACTAGATATATTCAGTTGGAAAAGGCGTTGATATGGATAAACCACTTGCATTTAAATTATTTTTTGATACTGCAGAGATTGGATTTAACATTGGATAATATTATGTTGCGTTTTATTATTTATGTGATGATTATGTGTTGAAAAAGATTATACAAAATCTTTCGAATGGTATTTGAAATTTGCTGAACGTGGGAATTCTGATGCCCAAATTAAAATTGCAAAATATTATATGAATAGTATTGATGTAATTGTTGATATGCAAAATGCTATTGGTTTATAATTAAAATTTGCTAAAAAGCTAATAATGCAATATGTGAATTAGCTAATTGTTATATGAAAGTTATTGTTATAGGAATGGATAGAACAAAAGCTTTTGATTTATACTCAAAATCTGCTGCAAGTGGAATTTCTGAGGCCCAATTTGAATTACTGATTTAATGAAAATGGTATCTGAACGAGTGTGAATAAGAATCTAGCATTTATTTATATTCAAAATCTGCATAATGCAAATATTAATGCTATTTACGATTAGTAAATGTTATGCGGATGGTATCGGTACAATTAAAAATAAGACAAAAGCTTTTGAATGATACATGAAGTCTGCTAAATTGAACAATTCTGATGCATTATATACCGTGGGATTTTGCTATGAACATGATCTAGACATTGTAGTTGATAAGATGAAGGCTTTGGGATGGTATTTTAAATTTACTAAACAAGGTAAAATACGGTTTAATATTTTTTTTCGAATTCTTTTGTAAAAGATATTTTAAAATGTATTTCTAAGCTTATTTAAAATATTCAAAATGCAGTTATTGTATTGCCCAATATTGGTTAGGTTTGCTTTCTAGTAAATTAGACACCAGCTATTTATTGATTTGAATTAATAATCGTATAATACAATTGTTAAATCATTGAGGTTTAGAATATTTAATTGTTAATCAAGTTTTGTGTACTGTATTACTCTTCAAATAACTTTTAGTTTGGTAGTATTGCGATATTCAAATAATTTTTTGTAGTATGCCTATGACTGGAAAAGTTAACTACGTAGTTACTCGAATATTTCAAATATATCATGATTCTGTATGAAATCTTAACTGCAAGTTCCTCATGAATTATTTAATTTCAATAAATTAATTTTTTGACTCGAATAAAACGAATAAAGATAATTAAATCATATTATTTTGGTGCTCTTTTGGATTTAATTCGTTTCTTACGAGTTGAAACGAGTCCAGTCACTAAAATAAGTCTATGATATTGGTAAAAAAAAAAAGCACTAAATAGTACTAAATCATCTTGGACATCATTACATAAAGCAAAGCTTGTAAGTTGTCAGAGTAATCTTTAGTTTTATTTTGCTGATAATTAATGTGTAATTCAAATTGAAAATTTTATCAGAATATGATATTGAAATTTATACAGTGTAAATAACCATCCGATTTGATCTTTTCACTAAACTCTTAAAAAGTTTTTGCCGTTATGAGGAGCGAAAATAACAATCGAAACAATTGATAAAATAAGAAATTGCTAAGCTGTAGAAGAAAACACTATTACTATTTGTTGATGTTTCGAGCAGCTAAGGATCGGTTTGGTATTTGAGCGTAAGCAAATTTCAGGAAAATGGTCTTTTTAACTTATTTAAACCTATAATTAAATATGTAGATATTATAATCTCAATATACTTAACTATAAACCCAAAATAAAAAGTCCAAAAGGCCGTTTTATGTTTATTTTCAATCATGATTGACTGATTTTGAGATTCAAATCTATAGATATGTGATCATGTAGATTCACAATTTGTAACAGAAAAGATCTTTATAGCCCCTACTCTTAAAATTTTATTTGATTAGCAAATCAATTAACTAGTACAGTAGTAACATCTCATCTAACTTGAAGGAGCATGAATACTCACTGTGCGAAATTTTCTGTATTTTTAAGGGTTTTCGTTTATAAAATAAACATCGAACAACCAGGTTGTTTTATTATTTGTACAACTGCTAAAAATAAATAAGTATCTTTATTTATTATTGGAGAATGCTTCATACACATCGTTCAATTTATTGCTTATTAATAATAACAACGCTTTATTACTTGGGTATTAATCATAATGTTAACTCGGTGCAAATCCGAAGTAGCACTTACATACAACACTGGGGTGTGCGGCGCACTATGTAAATCAAAATTATGTATGGTATTATAGTGAAGTCTATTATGACAGATTTTTAAGTGATTGTCGATTGATAAACTATAAACTAATATACGTAATGATCGATAAGTATTTTTATATATAAAACTTATATATAAAGCTAGGTCACACTTTTTTAGATGCACCGACTGCAATTTTTCTTTTCTGCCGGAAATTTCAATATAAATCGACTTTCTTATTACGACTATAAAGTAATAGAATCTTTTTTTAAAAAATATTTATGGGAAAATTTTTTTTTTCTCAAAACGATTTTAATTTTATACTTTATTTGGTTTGCTGAGCGAATTTTTAAATGAATTGGTAAATTTTTCCTTTATTAAAATGCAAATTTCGTTCTATTGTTCAGTTCTTTAAAACTTGCTATTAATTTTCTCAAAATTTCATATTGGAATTATGTACCGTTAAAGCTGTGCATCTAATTAAATCCAGAAACATGGGTATATATAGGTCAAATAAACAGCGATTTCACTTAAAAAATGCACGTTTTAAAAAACATCAAAAAAAATGCAAGCGAATCGGCAAAAACACCACTTCAAGAACTAAATTTACAGCAATTTGGGCCTGAAGTCGCCTCAAATATTTTCAATAATTTATTAAATTAAAATGTCATTTTTACATCAATATTAATTAATTATTTTTAACTGTATTAGCGTAGCATTAGTTGTAGCGGCATTGTAATTAATAATAAATTAATAGGTGATCATCATGGTTGCACAAAAACAAAAAAATCTTTGATAATAGATTTTTATATGATACCATACATAATTTTGTTTTACATAGTGCGCTGCACACCCCAATACAACACCTAAATTTTTAGCAATAATGCATATAGTTTAATATAATTTCAGGGACCAATTTTTGTCAGGCGTTATTTTATAATTTACCCCAGTATCGCCATAAAAATCCCCTGCGTGATTATTGTAATAAATGATCACAATTTGGTGTAACGTAACAAGATCAGGAAAATTCCTCTTTTGTCAAAAAAGGCTTATTTCTCAAAATGTTTGCATAAAAAACCACATTTGAACTAACAAAAAGTTTCCCTTGAACGATTTTACTACATAATAACTTAAACACAAACCCTACCTGAGCACTCACCCTAACCCTAACCTAACATAAACGAACTTGAAAGAATTTTGGTACTGATCACGTGGGGCGAAATTTTTATGGCGATACTGGGTAAGATTATTTTATATGCACTGGTTTCCAAATTCATCGCAATAAATCAATCATTTCTCATTGTTATGGCTACTAGAATCAGAGCCAAACGTCATCAATTTAAGACCAACTAAGTATTTTACTAGATTTAATAAAGGTCCGGCCTTTATATTATATTGTTAGATTTAAAACAAATTCGATTATAAGAATCGATCGTTGTTTGCAGCTATAGAATCGATTCACATCCTTATTTTGAAATGCGTGGACAATTCTTATAAGTTTGGACAAAAGTATATGATATTTGAATATGAATTTTAATGTATATAGATTACCCAACATTTTTTTTTTGTTTACAAATATATTATAGCTATTTTGTAGTGAAGATTTGGAATATTTCATATTCATCTACTGAAAAGAATGAACGCGGAACATAAGTAGATTCCTCTCTAATTAGTTTTTCGTAAGATATCATATCTCAGCAGAAACACCTATCATTAAGATGGGAAATAAACATATATAACCACGGTAAAAGATGGTACATAATTACATTACACTCAATTGCATCTTTACCTTTCACACGACTTAAAATAGAATTTTGGATAATCCCGTTTTTTAATGAAAAAAATAAAGCTTTCTTTGCAACTTTCAAAACAATTAAATGCTTTATCCCACCCAATGGGGTTATAACCACCAAGAATCTCATCAGCATCTTTAACTTTTATGACTACAACTAAATTTTTCTGTTTATCACATAAATTCCAAATCGAATCACGAGTGAATCCATCTCTACTTCCACGAAGAAGTAATTTAAATTCATATGGATTATTTGCATAGTATACATATCAGCATTGCTATCAATGTATGAAACAATCTTAGCGCATGTGCTTCATTAATAACATTCGAAAATGGTTCTGCCACCCTATAACAAATTGCAGCACAGAATAATACTACAATACACAACATACATGGATGGGGTGGCTACTAAGTAAGAAATATTACGTGATTTATGTCATGCCCTTACAATTTATTTAGTTTTAGTTTTAAAACTATAGTTCTTAAGATAATATTATATTTTATATAAAGAATAATAATTTTTATTATTACAACTTTAGTAAGTTACTTGTAAATATTAAGATATACATTAGAAGTAAATTTTTTTATATATAGAAACATATAAAATTTGGAAAATTATA
The DNA here is from genome assembly GCA_003550325.1 of Gigaspora rosea. Classification (NCBI taxonomy): domain Eukaryota; kingdom Fungi; phylum Glomeromycota; class Glomeromycetes; order Diversisporales; family Gigasporaceae; genus Gigaspora; species Gigaspora rosea. Next base: position 357,558 of record QKWP01000008.1, on the reverse strand, counting down.
AAAAATTTTATAGTACAGTTCCAAAATAAATCTTTAAACATTTATTATATTTAGTTTTTTTAATAATTTTAAAACTTTTTATACTAAAGTTAATAATACAAACTAATATTATATTTTTTATTAGAAAATATGTAGCTAAAATCAAATTTTAAAGTTTTATTAAATAAATTTAAATTTTTAAAATCAATCTGCTTGTATTACAAATTAAAGAATAATTATACATAATGATAAAGCATAAAGAATTAGTTGTAAGCTATTTATTATAAAGCTAAAAGGTTTAGAAAGTACTATAGAAGTTAAAGCTAACCACTATCAATATAAAAGAAATTTATTAAAAACTCAAACCAGACAAATTCAAACTATATTAAAAGGTTGTCTAAAATAAATTTTGTACTTGATGCTTTTTTTAATATAAATCAAAAAATAGTGAAGAGTAGTATTGTAGTTTTTGTTATAAAAGACCAAGCTTAGTATAAGTTAGACCAAGGTATATAGTATAGTTAGAGAATTACCAGTAAAGTTTTGCACTTTTTATATTATATTTTTTAAAGTCACTATAGTTATATTATATTATTTGAGTTACCATAGTTGGCATAATTACTAGTGTAAATTTACTATTTTTACCATATTGTCCTTTTTGCAATACTGTTAGTTTATATAATATTGTATTATTGTTAGTAAAGTAGTTAGAGTTAGTAAATATTTGCTAGAACAATTAGATTTTATAGTTATGCACAATTAAATTAATTTGAACTAAATAATTAGAATTAATTTTAAATATAGTATAGATTTAACAAAATTTTAAAAAATAATCATAAAATAATCTGATTTTTATAACTATATTTTGTAATCTATTCAAAAAATAATTATAGTTAGCCTCTTATATAATTACATATTTTTTTATTTAAGAACTTTTTAAAAATTTGCTTATAATGAGGTTGTGCTTTTATGGAAGTATTTTTTTATATGCTTAATAGTAAATTATTTTAACCAAAAATGTAATATTAAGGTATATTTATAGAGGAGTTAATTGTATAGAGGGTTAACTATACAATACAGTCTGTTTATTATTGGATTTTTTTATAAATAATCAAATAGTTCTGAAATATTAAAGTTCTAGAAAGTGCTAAAAAAATTTTTATTGTCTTTCACTGTATTACATCAATTTATTTTTGGTTGTCCCTATGAGTCAACTTCATAGCCAAAAATGCAAGTATGGCCCATCCAAGTGCAATTGATAAAATATTCCATAAACATTGTGAATAATCACTAAAATGATATGTATGACTCAATGGTTCAGTCTTAATTTCATGCCATCTGTAAATAAAATCAGAATATATTCAAATACTCAAAGTATTCAAAAAGATTTAATATGTGAAATGATTAATACATACATCCTAGGCTCTAATTCTTTGAGATATAATGCTTCAACTGCCCATCTAGGTGCTGATATCTATAATATAATAGATCAAGTAAAAAAAATTCAAAAAAAAATAATAAAATAAAATAAACATAATACTTACATCCCATAACCATTTTATATATGTAAAGATATCGTCACTTTTAACTTTTTCCAGACTAGGAGTCACACCACTAAATACCATACCCCAACCAAGTGCAAATCCTGCTCCAGCAAGACTTATTTTCTCTTTTGTAACTAGTGCTGATATAAAATACCCTAATCAAAAAAGGTTTTTACATTTTTAATAATGAAAAAAAGAAAATTGACAATAATATTAAATTTCAAGAAACTTACCCATTGTCCATGCAGCAATATAAGAAAGCAATATAATCATATAAATTTGTATAAGAGTCGTCTTAAATGAATAAAATATAATAAATGCTAATGAAAACATAAGAGATGCGATGACTAAACGAGGAATATCAGCAACTATTTTTGCCATAATGTACGGAATGGTACACATTCCTACTGATGTATCTCGCCAATAAACTACTTTTTCATACCCAAACGTTGAAAATCCAGCTATGTATTAAAAAGAAAATTATGAATTTATGAAAGATTTAAGAAATAAAATAGATTAAATAATTCAGTACCACTAATCCCTGAAAATGTCACACCAACTGCCATGAACGTTCCAACATCCTAAAAAATAAATAATAGATAAAAAATATATATAAATATATAAAAACTTTAAAAAAAAGAGTTACCTGAATTAAATCCTTAGGTTTTAAACAAATAGGCAAAAGAACAAATGGTGTAAACTCACAAATCTCTTTAGGTGGTTTCCCAATGTAATCCATATCACTACTCGCCAAAGATATTAACATCCCACATACAAGATGTAGAAGTTGATCCAGCAAAAATTGCATTCTATTTCTATAGAGTTGTAAACAAGCTCTTTTAAATAACAATAAAAATGCAATAAATACATTGGGTGTTTCTCTAATTGGATCACGTTGATAGAAGTAAAAAGTGTATCTAAGAAACAAAAAGAACTCCAAAGTTACATCAGTTAAGTATTCTGCAATATTTTGAATATATGGTAAACAAATTTCAACCCAAAGTAATTTGGCATAGTTTTGATGAGGGGTTTCTTCATTAGAGATATCAATTTTAATATCATGTGCTGGCTTAAATACTGCCTTTCCTGATTCATGATATCTTTCCCATGCTTCGAATAAATCTGTAACAATAATATCTTTTCGATCTACAGGCTTGACTTTTCCGGTAGCCACTTCCATCATAAAATCGGCAGGACTAATTCAGAATTAAGTAAATAAAAGTACAAAAAGTTATTTTAATAATAATGAACTGACTAATACCTTTCTTCATATGGACAACAATAACCAAGACTTTCAAAGTATTCCAAGGCTTTATTTCTCGGACCAAAATATAGAATTCTTCCACCTTTGCCCAATAATAATAGGTCATCAAATGTATTAAAAGCTCGTGGAGATGGAGAATGAATAACAGCAACTACAGTCATTCCTTGATTATGAGCAATCTTCTTCAACAAATTACATACTTCAAGTGCCGTGGCTGAGTCAAGGCCTGAAGTTGGCTCATCCTAAAATATGATTTATTATTAGCAAAAAAAAAAAAACATCAAAATTGTAATGGCAATAACTTTAAAAAATTTTACCAAAAAAAGCACAGATGGCTCAGCTACTAATTCCATTCCAATGTTTACACGTTTTCGTTGACCGCCAGAAATGCCACGTTGTTCTGCAACAAGATTTATAAATAACTTTTTGTATATTTATGAATAGACAAAATTAATTTAATAATTACCTTCGTTTCCTATGATCGAATCCATCACGTGACTCAATTCTAAAAATTCTATCACCTCAATGACTTTTTGCTTCTTTATTGCTCTATCCATATCATTTGGTAACCTCATTAATGCGGAATGCTATTATTTGAATATAGAAAAAGTCTTTAAATAAAATAAACACTTTTTGATATATTAAATTATCAGCGCATAGCTAATAATGTACCACTAATATGTCACGGACAGTTAATTCTCGAAGCATCACGTCTACAGTATAATATAATCAATAATAAATTAATATAAATGCATTAGTAATCTACAATTCAAATATATAAATAATAATACCTTCTTGAGGCACATAACCAATAAGTTTTCTATATTTTTCCAATGATTCATTTACGCCATTAACTATTATTAAATTAATAGTATATAAATAAACATAATTATTTAAGATCAAAACCATGTTTTTTTTTTTTATCACCTTTTACTTTTCCGCTTGTCCGCTTTACTTTTCCGGTCAAAAGTGTCACAAAAGTTGTCTTACCCGCACCTGGATAGCAATTATTCAATCATACGTATTAAACACTAAATCAATAGTTTTTCACTATCGAATTACTATCTTTATTTACTATAAATATTAATATTATTATTACTATCGTTATTAGGTATCTGACAATAATTACCAGATGGTCCCATAATCGCACATGTTCTTCCGTGGGTAAGTTTTCCCGAAACTCCCTTTAAAAGAAAAATAAAGGTTCAAAAATTAAATAAATTAAAATAAATTAAATTAAAATATATTAAATTAAATTAAATTACAAAAATCATATAATTATTATACCTTCATAATTTCAATGCCAGAAGGCAGTATTAACCCAAGATTTTCAAATTCGATATCAAAAGTTTTTTTCACGGGATCTAAAGTTCTTTCTAATCGCATTCTTTGTTCTGTTAATAATCTAAAATATTTTGCACTTTTCATTTGATTTCTTACTTTTTTAATCTTAAATAATACTATAATTGCTATTGCGATGAGAATAACTAATACAAAAACTAAGAATTTATTTGCTTTGCTTGATCCTTCAGGACAGAATGCTAGGTTGTTACAGGATGTTGGATATACGGTACCAATGCTACAAACATATCCTAAGATTTTAAATTATTAATAGCAATTGATGAATTTATGCAACACGAAAAAAAAAAGAAGTGCTATAAGTTTCTTACCTTCTGGGCACAGTGTCATGCTTTTGGCGTCTATGGAACAATAATAACCTGCACAACAATATACAGGTTGCGCTATTGAAAAAATAATATATGCGTATACACATATGTTATGATTGCTCTGTACTTGAATGCTTTATAATTATTATAATATACTCAGGTTATTATTTACCAGAATTTTCCGGGCAAAAAAATCCAGGTGGACATTTAACCATTGTGTTAGCGTTAGAAGTCGTGGAAATACTTGTATTGATAGGCCCGAGACAAAAATATCTATCATAAAAATTAAAATAGCACTTATAAATATACCTTGTAATTCATAAATATTCAATGTTAGTTTCTTTAATTATAAATAACTACCCAGCTGGACATTCCCAATGAATCGATTGACCATTAATAGTAATATTATCTTCTGGCCGAGGAGTTGAAATATATGTGCACTAAAATAAAATTAAGTGTATATATAAATTTATTTTTAAAACTGTATTGCCAAAAAATTAACGAGATCGGTATTCTTACATTAGTATCCGGATACGTTTTATTCTTGATTAACACCGAATAAATCCTGGGATCTAGAAATGAATTTAGATCTGATGTGTTTAAATTAATATCAGATTGATTTAAGCTAATGTTAAGGCTCGGAAATGATAATGTTTGTATGTTTGAAAAAGTTTGAGATCGCAGAAATAAAAAATATAATAAAAAGAAAATGAGTTTATTCAACATTTTGACGCGCGTTTATTATTTTTTTTAAAAAAAATAGATTTGTGAAATTATAAATGGTATTTATTTTTTGCCCAGCAAACAAATAATTTTATGAAAAAGTTTGTATGTTACATTTGGAAAAAATTCATTATTTATTTAATAAATAAATTACGGAAAAGGATTGTGTTTAGGAACATGCTTTTAATTACATATACCAGGAACGGAGTGCAACGAAGTGCATGGTTATCTGAAGAGTGTAATGGTGTGAACAACGGTTCTTTGATTGGTTATGTTTTCACATGACATTGTGGAATGCGATGTTCCAAATTTGCATTTTATATTAAACCGGTTTGATATGACTTTTGTGTATGTACAGTACGTGCTATTTGTGCATGATTGTCCGTACAAAAAGGACTATTTAAGTATTTCAAGTTTACGTTTCCTGCCTTTGAGTTACTGATTAAGGTACGGTAATAATTTTTTTATGTGTCCATTGTTTATTATCGTGCTTTCTTGATTTATGTGTTAACATTTGTAGCTTGTTTTTACTTGTTTTACTCGGGATTCCATTTGGATTATCGATCGTGTATCGAGTCACTTGATATTTACCAGGAATGGAGTGCAACGTAGTGTATGGTTATCTGAAGAGTGAAATTATGTGAACAAATACAGTTCTCTGATTGGTTATATTTTCACATGACATTGCATTTTATATTAATCCGGTTTGATATGGCTTTTGTACGTACGTATGTGCTATTCGTGCATGATTACCCCTTCAAAAAGGACTATTTTAAGTAGTTTTTAAGTAAGTATTTCAAGTTTACGTTTCTTTAAGTTTATCGCGGTAAGGATTGATGTTTAAGGGTTCTATAATATTACGGTATGTGTTCACAGTATTGATTTTTTTATGTGTACATTGTTTATCATCGTGCTTTCTTGATTTATGTGTTAACATTGTAGCTTGTTTTTACTTGTTTTACTCGGGATTCCGTTTGGATTATCGATTGTGTATTTAGTCACTTAAGATTTTTTTATTTTATATTGGTACCGAATTTATATTTTTCGAACTTAATTCGTAATTGTATTAATATGGGGGCTTGTTTTTTATAACGTTTTACAATTAGTACTGTTGATTGGATGGTCTTTTGCGTGTTGACCTTTAAGTTACTGTTTATCGTGGTAGGGATTGATGTTAAAGGATTCTATAATATTGCGGTATGTGTTCACAGTATTAATTTTTTTTATGTGTACATTGACTTGATTGGTTATCATCGTGCTTTCTTGATTTAGTGTATTTATTTGTTAACGTTGTAGCTTGTTTTTACTTGTTTTACTTGGGAATCCGTTTAGATTATCGACTGTGTATCAAGTCACTTAAGATTTTTTCGAACTTGATTCGAAATTGTATTAATATGGAGGCTTGTTTTTATAACGTTTTACTATTGGTACTGCGATTATTGTTTATGTTGTTTGCTAGCTATATAAAATTGTGCAGGTTTACATTTGTTAATTGTTACCTTTAACATCTCATTGACCCTTAAAAACTATTATTGTTGTACTTGCATTACATAACCTTAAAATTAATACCTTATCGACGCCACCCTACATTGTTTCGTAAACTAACACTTTAAATTGATCGCATAATTAATCAGACTAAATTAAGTGATATCCTGACTCGGGTCCAAGTGATTCAAGACCTTACGTAACTTGCTTAATCCCACGACGAAAGGTATTTGTAGTTCCCGGGTTTATTACTATTATATTAATCACTTGTTTGTTTTGTTACTCGTGCATAAAAATAAGAAACTGGCGTATATGTGCGTTGTAATTACCGATTGGATGTAAATAAATAATTAATGTCTCGTAAGTAACGGTGTTAACAAATATTTACTTAAAATTCGGTATGGATGCACAAGCTCACTAATGTTACGTTTCGTTACTGATTTTGATATCTGATATGTTCTTTTATTAGGCTGTGCAAAAGTTGATTTTTCGGTTTGCATTACAAGGATTTCAAAATTCGGGACGGATGAACGGATTTTTTTATTTTTATTTTTTTTTATTTTTTACTGCAAATAGAATAATGCCCACATTTAAGGTTATACGAGGTTAATTTTTCATATGCCAACTTTGTACCATACACATGTAAACTAAGATGTACATAATTTATTAATTAATATTAATAAACTGTTAAACATTTCATTTTTGATCTATTAATTCTTCCGTTCCTGGTTTTGCGTGACAACGTCGCGCAGCTACCTTATTTATACCAGGAAGGAGTGATATGTAATTTCACGGTATGTATGATTTATATGGCATTTTCTGTGATGTACATCCTTAAAATCTCATAACCGATTGGACAATACATTAAATGCAATGATACGATTGGTTTATTACTGTTTTCGAAATGATTGAAATCGGGGATAAAAAATTTTTGTTGTATACGGTATACCGGATTGGTTAGGTACCGGATTGCTTAGGTTAATTCCAGAATCGATATGCACACACGTACGTATTGTCGCAAATTCGAATTTGTGACATTAGAGATTCGATCCCGATTAGTTTATCCCCTCTCCCGCATTTGTATAAAGATCGATTTTCTTTAATATAGATTTCCATTTTTGTATAATTCATTAAATGTAACATATAATCCCCCTTTCGTAGAGGTTAGACCCGGATGCAAAATTGTCACCCGGGTCACCCGTGTGATTTGAAATCGGGTGGCCCGGGTGAAAAACGGGTTGCATATAAGGGTCCTGGTGTTGAGAGAAGTGAACCTCTTCAAACTGTGGATTATTGGGTAAACAGATCACAAGATCAAAGTATGATTAATACACATGCCAGTAATGATTACCGTGCTTGGACGAAAAGAATTGCACGCATTTGATATCATGGTTGGACGAATTCCAGCGCTAATAGCGCTAGATATTCAAACTTTATTAAGAGATATATGGCATACGTCAGTGCGTTTGACGCATAATTAAAGAGATATATAGCATACATCAGTGGGTTTGATGTATAATTGAAAGAGAAATACATCAGTGCGATTGATGTATAATTGACAGAGATATATAACATATATCAGTGCGTTTGATGTATAATTGGCGTTAGCCGGTGGTTTCCCAACCGCATAAATGCAGGCCGACTGTTAGCCAGAAGCTTTGAAGTCACATGATCTTGGCCGGTGGTTTCCCACCTGCATAATGCAGGCCGGCCGTAAAAGACGTTTAAGCTGCAGGATTCTACATGAGGGAGGGTAGGGTAGGGTGCGAAATTGCTTTGCCTCTTGAAAGGCTGCTGTCGTGCTGCCCTGCCGCTCCTCCGTTTTATATCTGCATGTTGTTGTCATACGTTCCTGCTAAATTTGGTTATATTAGTATTCACGCCTAAACCTGGAATTGGTAATTTCATTAAATTTCTACTTATCTTACCCTTGCATATACTGGATTCTCTTGTTAGAACCGGGATCACTCATGTGATCGTCGCATCACTCGATCTGTTGACCTACTGTCAACTTGAAGTGTTCGGTCAACTATGCAAAACAAAAACAAAATATAAGAATTAATTTTTAAGATCTTATGAACAGAATAGTAATCAGATAGTGACGGGGTTATTTATATTTAATTAATAGTAAAGAATATCTTGTGGGCTTTCGGATGTCTAGAGCAAATAGCTCTATTTTTCTCAATTATTTTAGCATAATCGATTTTTCAAAGCCTTTATGACGAAGTTACGTTATAAAACCTCATTACTCTTACCATTATACTCGGATTAATCTTATTCATCACTACAAAAAGATGTTGCTCATTGTCCCCCTTAAAAACTATTATTTTTGTTCTCGCATTACATTACCTTAAAATTAATACCTTATCGATGCACTCTCTACTTTGTTTCGTAAACTAACTCTTAAATTGATTGCATAATTAATCAGACAAATTAAGTGATATTCTGATCCAAATAATTCGCGACCTCACGTAACTTGCATATAAAAATAAACATAAGAATTTGACACTGAACATATACGCCTTAACCCGATTGCAAATCAAATTTGACTACTATAAACAGCCAACTAGTATATCCGGATGGTTACAATAGTAACATAAACAAAATCTAATGGGCGTTTGGAAAATTATGTTAGATAATCCTATCTGTACATAATATCCGGCATCATAACATACTGACTTCCCCGTTCCTGGTTTCGCACAACTACGTTGCACAGCTAATTATTATGCAGTGTAAAATTATCACGGACATCATGAGGATATATATAAAACTTAACCAATCGAATGAATGCCCTTCTATGATCTTAAACCCGATTTTGACCCGGGTTGTAAAATCTTGACCCGGGTGAACCGTTTTGACACGGGTGACCCGGTTTACTACAACCCGGGTCTAAACTCTACCCTTCGTAAATTCGTCATGTTAACGTGTTAGCACGTATGCGTGTTAAGGGGTAAAAATTATGAAAATTCTAGATAGCTAGTCAACGTATTACGCTTAGTAGATCATTGTTGAATAGCACAAAACATGTTAGATAGCACGTTAATGTGCTAGGTAGCACGTTAACGTGTTATATATAATCGCCCCTTTCGTAAATTCGTCATAACACGTTAACGTGTTAGCACGTATGCGTGTTAAGGGGTAAAAATTATGAAAATTCTAGATAGCAAGTCAACGTATTATGCTTAGTAGTCATTGTTGAATAGCACAAAACATGTTAGATAGCACGTTAATGTGCTAGGTAGCACGTAACGTGTTATATATTAAATCCAAATGTATATAAACAAATAAATTTGACTTCAATAAAGAGAGATAAATTAAGAGAAGCTCCCTTCGATTTTACTTAAGGAAAATAAAGGAAGTAAGCTAGTGTAGTGCTGAAGAGACCTTTATTCGAGTAAATCAGAAATTTATCTTCCAGTAACCATTAGAGTTAAATCGGTTAAATGTATCACTCTCCCTCCTTAATAGTTACAATCCCTATAACAAATTTCAGCACGGAATGATACTGCAAACACGAAAAATTTGGATATGGAACCACACGAACCTGCACGTAAATCTATACGAGACAATGTATGAGAAAGCACGTTTGCAGCACGTAAAAGGGTGCAGATTCCGTGCAACGGTGCACGTACTAACGTGCAATTTTATGTGTTTTCGCGTGCATTGTCTCGTGCATATTTACGTGTAGGTAACATATAATAGCATATATCCATACATAACACATAATAACATATATCCGTATTAGTGATGCCGACTATACTCATGATAAAACTTGATAAAAATATAAACTATCCACGTGATAGGTTAATACTATTTATATTTTGAGGCTTTGGGCTAAAAACGTGAAAACTATCAAAGTATAAACTGTTAAACGCTATATACTTGCGATAAAACAGATAAAACCGATAAAACAATAAAGAAGCTAAAACATTTATTTGAGTATATTTTTTTTTAAGTTTAGAGGCCGTGTGCTATGGCCGGGATTTTATTATGAGTTATAGTGACGTAATATTTGTTACATGAATGAGGATACAACTAGCCACACGTGCACTTTTGGTGCCTAATTTAAGTAGTCCGCCCGAAGGTTCTACACTAGCTGCCATACCTACAACACAACTACGGGAATTGTCTATTTAAACCCTCTGGTTCATGGTCCTCCTATTACTACCCGACGCACTACATTTAATGCAGATATTGTGGGCCACAACCCTTTTAGGTATCGACGACCTAAGGGCTACTTTACCCTCGCACAAGAGCCTACCGGAACAAATTCCATGTCCCATACATGTACCATTGCCCGGATTTGGTAACCGAGGCTACCTGCCCTTATTAGGTTCGTTCCGATCGTAGTATCCGCCTTCTCTGGTGCATACCGTAGGACCGATTTTCACTACCTCCTAACTCGGGTCTTGCCAAACGGGTTCTTGTGGGTTTTTTCCGGTTCCCTGGATTTGCGATGTAACACATACATCATTGCGCCCGCAGGCTCCCATTCAAGATGGTGGAACCAAGGTTACAGGTTTAGCGCCCAACCGCTCATAAGCCACAATCACCGAACGCAGATTTAACTTCAAAACGTCGCCAGTGGGATTCGAACTGTCAACCTGCCGCTTGGGGGTGACACCTTGACCACTTCTCTAAGGCGCCACACCCTTATTTGAGTATATTTACAATAAGCATATTTATTAATTATCAGTATTTAACGTTATTTAACGTTTATTGTATAATGCATTTTAAAGCTAATTACTGTCGTTCTCAAGTCCTAAGATCTCGTCAACAAGATTCGAAACTTCAAAGTCCATATTTCCAGAACCTTTGCTTGACGTTGGCTTAGGTTGTGGTCTTCTACAATATAACTCCATGTTGTTAAAATTAAAAAAGATAAATTAAGATCTGCTATGTCTTCGATCTTAGGTTTTGTTTTAGAAACCACATGCATATTAGAATTTACTAAAATAGAGGGGGTATCTTGATTCACAATATAAGACTCTACATCTTTTGAAGATGTCATTTGTATTTAATATATCAATTTCCGAAGACAAGTTAACCGGAATTGTTGCTATATTGGCACATGCCCGTAGTTCTTCTTCCGTTAAATCTTTTCCATATAGTTCAAGTTCTTTTCGGATTTCTGAAACCCAATACATTCGTAATTTGGCCATAGACTCAATACGCTTAATTGTAAGACGGTTTCTTCGATCACCATAAAACCATTTTAGAATGGAGAAATTTCGCTCACATGCTGTTTGAGATGGCACAATCGAAAACATTTTAATTGCCAAATCTTCTAAGTATGTATGATAGTTTATATTATATGTTAACCACCATGTAAGTGGAGATTCTCTTTGAGTATTAAATTCTACTTTGTAAGGCTCTTCATTACGAATAAATTTGCGAAATTCAATCAACAATTCAATGCACTCAGCTTCATCATATCCAAGAGCTTTCCAATAGTTACCAGCCGTAAGACTTGCTAAATGAAATGATTGATCTTTAAGACCATATCCTAATTTAATTATATAATATTATTATGTAGTAATAAAAGGTTTAAAATATATAATTTACATAAATCCAAGTTTACTTACCACGATATAATGGATGTAAACAATAACTTAAAAGATATGCCTCATGGTTAAATTCTTCATATCGTATATTATAAATTTTTATAATTTGTGATTTAAATGGGTTTATTTCTGGAAGTTGATGAATCGCTGCAGCTAATTTTAACATATTAATATAGCAGTCTGCTAATGTTGCGGTTTGGGCTTCAAGTTTATTAACACATATTTTGATTGGTTGTATAATCTGATTAATATGATAAATTTATAAAAAAAGTATCATTATTAAAACATATTTTTCACAAAATGATTTGTTAAACAATTTTCATGATTAATTTGAATCTAAAAAAAATTAATTAATTTAATTAATACTATTTCCTATTATTATATAAAATTATAATAAAATATAAATTACCCAATTAAATACTGGTCGTAATCGTAATAGTGAATCTGTTGTATTATATAAAGAGCACCATCTTGTTTTCGAATAAGTTTGTAATCCACCACCTTTAATTTTCATTGCACGAATTCCATCCTCTATTAACCGATTAGGTAAGTGTGATTTATTAAAAAATCTTGTTATATTTCCACATGTTTCTATAAATGATTTAACACGATCAATTTTAGTGAAATCTTCTGCAATTAGATTAATCAAATATGCAATGCATCGTATATCTAAAATATGTGGATAATCATAATTTGTAATTCTGCGTGCAACTCTACAGTTACTTCCAGAATCTGTTACAATTGCTGCAATTTTATCAAAGCCAATTGAAGTTACAATTGTATTTATTTCCGATGCTAAAAATTCACCAGTAGTAGATTTATTAGAATAATCTTTTAGTGCTATAAGTTATTCTTTACGATCAACTGTAGTAACAATATAATTATAGATTGATGAAGATTGAGGAGAAGACCATCCGTCTAAAGCTAACAAAATAAATTAATAATATACTTTATATTTTAAAATCTTTTAATTATTTGACTTACTTAAAGTTAAATTTTCGAAAATCATAGAAATTTCCTTATTAACTTTTACTATTTCTTCATCAAGAATTCGAACAGATAATGTTGTTCGTCCAGGTGGGTGATATGCTGGATTAAGCTGCATAAGTAAATCTCGCATAAAAGGGTTATCAATTATTTCAAAAGATATACCACATCCAACCCAAGCCTTTAACACAGCACGATCAAGTGAATTTTGATGATTTATAGAAATCAATTCTAAATTATTTGTATCAGCCGGATGTTTTGATTTATGAAGTTTGGTTTTTGTATTTAAAGTTCTTTGATAATTATTGTTTCGATTATTAATTTTATCTTGCCAGTGTTTTTGTATATCTTCTGGACAAGTAGGACAATCATTGGCTAAATGTGATTCCATTACGGTTGGTATTCCTCTTTGCCAATGCTTAGGACAATATTTGCATTGGATGGAATAATATTTTCCAATTTTTTCACCAATATTATACGTATCCCATACTTCTTTACGAGGTCGACCACCAAAATTAGATTTATTAGCTGAAGTAATTGAACAATCGCTGGTAGCACTCAAATTATCATCAATGTTATTTGACATAATGAAATATGTTAAGAATTGTTAAATTAATTGTTTTGATGTTCTAATTTATAATACGGCAGTTTGATTTTACGTGAAAATAAGTAAAAAATTGTTAAATTAATTGTTTTGATGTTTTAATTTATAATTCGGCAGTTTGATTTTACGTGAAAATAGGCAAAGAATTGTTAAATTAATTGTTTTGATGTTCTAATTTATAATATGGTATATAGTTTAATTTTACGTAATTTGATCATAGCAATAGTTTAATTTTAATCAATATTTTTAACTACAGTTATATCTAGTTATATCTTTTTTATTTTACCAATTTTAACTACGATATAAGTTAAAATCAGTTTTACTACGTGATAAAACCCAAAACATAGTAATGTTAAAACGTTTAGTCGGCATCACTAATCCGTATATACATTTATACGTATTATTTTATTAACTAAATTTTATAATTTTATTAACTAAATTTGTAATTTTTATTAATTTTAATTTTATATTTTATTAACTAAATTTTATTAATTTTATTATTTTATTATTAATTAAATTTATAATATGAATACTTTAATTTAATAATTTACATGCCAAAGAAGAAAATACTTTTAATTACTAAAAATATTTTAAAAATAACCTAGCAACTAATAATTTCGAAAAAAGAAAAGTAAAGCAATAGTATCAAAATGAAAGGTTCAAAAAAAAAAATCGAAGTGTCTACTCTAGCAATAACTCCAATAATAACAACTCCAATTGTGGCAACTCTAATGGCAGTAACTCAAGAGAGATACTAAAATGTAATAATATACTGAAAGTAAATAAAAATTGAAGAAAAAATAATAGTAAGAAAAAAAAGCTTTAATACCTCAAAAATGATGAAAAAACATATACCAAAATGATAATGATTCCAAAGAGCAACTTGCAAAGTGATAACTCCAAAGGATAACTACTGATAACTTCAAAAGCAATGACAATAACTAAAAAAAATTATATGAAAGTTAGTGAGTTGTAAAAAAAAAGAATTATAAAAATAAAAGAAAACAAAAAAAAAATAAAATAAATAAGTAAATATTTATTTACTTACAAATCAAATGTAATTTGTGCGCGTCAAAGCACGGAAGTTATTATTGTTAAATGCAAAAAAAAAACAAAAAATAAAAAAGTGCGCATCAATGCACGGAAATTATAGTCATTAAGAATCTTAATGATCACGTTAATGCACGGAATTATAATTATTAAGGATCTTAATGATCATCAGCATGATCATAAAAATTATCATTAAGAATATTAACGATTGTGCATGTTAATGCACAGAAATTGTGATTATTAAGGAATCTTAACAATATGATCATTAAAAATCTTAACAATATGATCCTTAAGAATCTTAATGATATGATCGTTAAGAATCTTAATGATATGATTGTTAAGATTCTTAATGATCATATCGTTAAGAATCTTAATGATATGATCGTTAAGATTCTTAACGATATGATCGTTAAGATTCTTAACGATATGATCGTTAAGATTCTTAACAATATGGTCGTTAAGATTCTTAATGATATGATTGTTAAGAATCTTAATGATGTGATCGTAAAGATTCTTAACGATATAATCGTTAAGAATCTTAACGATATGATCATTAAGATTCTTAATGATATGATCATTAAGAATCTTAACGATATGATCATTAAGAATCTTAACGATATGATCATTAAGAATCTTAACGATATGATCATTAAGAATGATGTTAAGAATCTTAACGATTTGGTCGTTAAGATTCTTAATATGATCGTTAAGAATCTTAAAGATATGATCATTAAGATTCTTAATAACATGATCTTTAAGAACAATCGTTAAGAATCTTAATGATATGATCATTAAGAATCTTATAGCACTTTGCAAAAAAAGTGTGACCCTGTGATTTCACGGTGATGATGGCAGAAAAATTTCTGAGATTTTAATTATTATTGATTATAATTTTCAATCAATGCCGTCTATATTTTATCTAAAATCTTTAAAATTCTTAAAGAATCGAAAAATCCACAAGATCTGGCTGATTTCTCGTGATTTTACATGACATTATAATCTGCAAAGATCAAACATTTTTGCAAAGCACAATAATGATATGATCGTTAAGAATGATCATTAAGAATCTTAACGATTGTGCACATCAGCACATGAAACTTATGATCATTAAGAATCTTATGATTGTGCACTTCAGTGTACAAAATTGTGATCGTTAAGGAATCTTAACGATTGTGATTGCTGTGACATTAGTGCACTGAAATTATGATCGTTAAGAATCTTAACGATTGTGCATGTCAGTGCACGAAAATTATAATCATTAAGAATCTTAACAATTGTGCACGGCAGTGACGAAAATTATGATCGTTAAGAATCTTAACGATTGTGCACGTTAATGCATGGAAGTCATGTGATCATAAAGATTAATACACATCAATATATGGATATAATATTATGCACGATAGTGCACGAATTTCAATTTTTCGTATGATAACGTGTATTAAATTTTTTGGATGATCAGTTTCTGTGCAGTTTTCATGCATTGATTTTGAAACCCGTGCTTACCCGCATACAATTTCGCATTTATGCATGCATTTCCGTGTATCGAGTTTTCATAGGAAATATAAAGTTCGCACAATGTGATTTTTAAAAAACGTAAATAGATGACAACTGAGGTTATGAATAAGAATAACTGGTTGTTTCCGTATTCTTGATTCACCACCATAATCAATTTTATTAATTCGTAGATCGAATTTATGATGATCATGTTATTATTATCGCTCAGATTTCATATTAAACACTCTCTTTATTAGAGATAACAGACGAAGATACATGATGGGAATAGTGCTCCACTCCTTCACTTTTCTCTTTTACTATTTAGGCTGTTCGAAGTTGATTCTTTGGTTAACATTACTTTTCCAGGACTCACGGGAGGGGAAGGGGGTAAAATGAAACAAACATATGAAACGAACATATAAAAATGAAGCAATTTTATTGGTTGATGTAAATCAGGTAACTCGTGAGAGTCATTCAGCGTTTTGATGGCTGTTCATTTTTCGGCGGAGGGGGGAGACTTCAGCTAAGGGTGATGTTAACCGAAAAATTAACTTCAAACGGCCTTAACATTACATTCCTCTTATAAAAGAAAGTATCAAAAATAAATAAATATCGGTATGTAATATAATGGGCAGGATCGTAGGTTATTTTATGATGATATGAAAATAGCCAAATTTTAGGTAATAAGGCAACTCACCAGAGGCGTGACGTTGGTGATTTGGTAATTTATTAATAGATTTAATAATGAATTATTAGAGGAAAGTAGTGAGTAAATAATGTTTTAATCCTGTAGGATGTGTTTACAAGAAAGGAAACTACAGTGCTTTTATAACTTTCACTAGATAATGAATTAAAGGGGTTTAGAGATAAATTGATCTTTCATCACGGGAGGATTACAGTAGGATTATTGATCCCGAATCACGTTATAATCACTATAACTAAAGGGGCTTATGATGATAAGTATTATATGATTATAATAACGATGGCTATGTTTTATATCGTTAACTATTTTTAATTAATTAATTTTTGATTCTTTCTTTAGGTTTCTTGCTTTTTCTATCGATTGCTTCTTTGATCACAGGTTTACTGCGCCTAATTCTGAAGATCACCTTTTAGCCCGTGACATTCGCCCACGCTTATTTTATGCGTTCCACGCATAAACTTTCAAGCATTAGTGAATTATTATTTATATTGACTGGCGTACAGAAATTCTTTTACCCACTTGGTACATTCAATGAAAGGTGAACGGTGTCTATTACCTTCACTCATATCACTGAACCACGCCGAGGTATAGCTTCTCGTGATTAATCCCTTGAACTTCGAAACTAATTTCATCATTATATACGATCAAGGTCCATTTCTGCGCAGTACCTATTTAGTATTCAGCCCCGCCAGTACCAGGCTATAGACGCGACTTACGGGTTGGCACCCTTCTTTTTGCGCATTTGACGACTTACAGGCAGAGCACCTTAACCTTGGAAGTATAAAAAAAAATTCTATTTTTGCGCAGTACCTATTTAGCATTTAGCCCCGCCAGTACCAGGCTATAGACGCAACTTATTTGCTGAGTACCCCTTTTTTTACCATCTGTGTTCACTGAAATTTGAACTAAAAATTCGTTAAGGTTTCCTCTATTGGCATCTTGAAATACCATCATATATTCATCTTTTTCATTTTGAGTTAATCATCTTTTTCATGTTCAATGCCCTCTAATCTACAGTTCATATGGGTTCAAATTCTTTTTAAAAAAAATTGCTGATGGTTTCTATCAATTTTCTCGATTGATCATTTATCGTCTAACCAAATTGCTAAATATACTGTGCCAAATTCTCTTTTATCAATTTCTTTAATATTAGATAATTGTTTATATGGAATCCATTCAATTACTTTTTCATATGCTGTAGCTTTAAGTTGAAGATTTGTAATACATTTATCAATTTCAGGTTTTTTACTTGACAGATGATATTTGCTTGACTCTCTGGATGAATCACACGATTGACACTATTTTGGATTTGTATTAGGTCGCCTACATAGTTCACACTTTTCACAGCTGATATTTCTTTTGTAATAATAATTAAGAACAATTAGATATTGTTCGATTTCAGAGTTTTGAACTTTTCCATGAGTTATTCCATATATTTTATATTTCTTTTTATGCATCATCCGTTCTATCAACCCATGAAGCAATCCCAGCTTCATGTGCTTCATTGATAATCAAAGAGGTTGGCTCAGTCCTTCTAGTCGATAATTTTGGTGTTAAAATTGTACAAAGTGGAAAAATTATCAAAGCTACTTGTCGACTTGGTAACATAAGTTTTATCGGTATGTTATCCCAAAGATCTTTCTCTAGAATTTGTCGGTATGGTTGTACATTATTGTTAATATCATTATTAGACATCCGAAATTAACGAATATGGAGTAAAATATTTTGTAAAGTTGTCTTTAAAGATAGAAAATTTCCTATTGGATCATTTTTGAGAATTGGACAATAAACCAGGATTTTGAACAATTCTCCATTCGATAACAAGATTCCAAATTTTTATTTCTTCCATTTGTAAATCATCTCGTTGAATAAGTGAAATAAGTGCATTTTCTTGAAGAAAATTTTTTTATTTTTTTAATAAATACAAGTAAAATTTAAACGAAGCCAATGAGCTTCCGTCTTAATTAAATATTCTTTGGAATGTTTAGCTAATTTATCAAAAAGAAGTTCATAAGCAACAAGCATCAGTTCAAACTTAAATGACGAATTATGGTTATCAAGTAAGGCCACTTCTCTGTAGGTATAATTTCAAAATGTTGGAGATTTTTTTTTTTTTTAAACAATGTTTACCCTTTTTTTAGGTCTTTTTTGTCTTGTTTTCTCAGACATACAATATCGTGCTCTATGCTCTGCTTCTCTGCATTTATGGCATTCGAATTCAAACTTCTTGGGTACGTGATAATAATTATTTTGGGGGCACTCTTTGCTGTTCTTAATTTTGCCTGTTAAGGTGGCATAATTTAAAGCTATTTCATCAATTCTTTTCTTAAGGTCACTTAATTCACTCCCCAAACTAACTTGTTTCACCACTTCAACATTATGCTGGCCATAGTAGTTGCCCACTTCCACTCTTCTAGTTGTGGCTATGGCTTCAGTTAAGTTCTTTGGAGCGGCTACGGCTACGAAATAGCATTATTGCCTTTCAAGCCATTCAAGAACATGCATACTATATATCCACTTGAGAACCCATTATTTACATCAACTCTACTAAGTAACTTTTTAAATTTAGTAGCATATGTATCCACTTTTTTGTTTTCTTTTTGTCGCAACTCGTTTAACTCAATTTGCCAATGGTGTTGATGTTCTTCAGGTGCAAATTATTCTACAAACAAATGGTAGAAACTTTTCTTTTGTTCTTCTTCGTTTTCCCCTTTTACATTCCAATATTTAATTACTTCTTTATTTTCTTTATACCATTCCGCAGCTATTTCTTTTAAGTATCCCGATGCGATTTTCACTCTTCGTTCTTCGGTCCAATTGTTGGCTTTGGCTACTTTTTCGAAATCATCAAGCCATTCGAAAGGATCCTTGTCGTCAGTACCATAAAAGTATTTGACCTTTACCAGGTTATTTTCTTTCAATAGGACCTTAGTTCCGTCCCCGTTAACTGATTTAGTCATTAACTCCATAAATTGTTGGAATTGTTCGTTATTCATTTTTAGGTCGGTACAGTACGTTTGTAATTAAGAAGTCAGAATCTCACAGTCACCACCAAATGTAACGGGCAGGATCGTAGGTTATTTTATGATAATGCGAAAATAGACAAATTTTAAGTAATAAGGCAACTCACCAGGGGCGTGACGTTGGTGATTTGGTAATTTATTAATAGATTTAATAATGAATTATTAGAGGAAAGTAGTGAGTAAATAATGTTTTAATCCCGTAGGATGTGTTTACAAGAGAGGAAACTACAGTGCTTTTATAACTTTCACTAGACTAATGAATTAAAGGGTTTAGAGATAAATCGATCTTTCATCACGGGAGGATCACGGTAGGATTATTGATCTCGAATCACGTTATAATCACTATAACTAAAGGGGCTTATGATGATAAGTATTATATGATTATAATAACGATGCCTATGTTTTATATCGTTAACTATTTTTAATTGATTAATTTTTGATTTCTTTCTTTAGGTTTCTTGCTTCTTCGATCGATTGCTTCTTTGATCACGGGTTTACTGCGCCTAATTCCAAAGATCACCTTTTAGCCCGTGACAGTAATTAATTTATTATAAAAAGTATTTTATCTGATAAAAAGAGCTTCGTACGTATGTACAATTTTTACAGGCAAAATTCTCGTGATCTAGTGATCGGATCTGCATCATTTTAAAGTATGTATGCAGCGATCACAGATTGGAATTTTGGGTTTCCCAAATTCCTATTGGTCAAGCAAATTTTGTTCCGAATTTATTCAAATATTTCTTCTCGCTAATACTAGTTTTCTAGCTCTTCACAATCGAACAAAAAGCACTTCGGAAGCTCTTTATTCAGCAGTTTTTTGTTGAATCGTTTCATTGCAAACTGAAATAAACATACATGAGAGGACAGCAAATAGGAATTAAAATTTTAGCTTTATTATTTATTATTTATTTATTTAATTATTTTTTTTTAAAATTTTATTTTTTTTTAATTCGTTTTTTATTTTTATAAATTATTTTATTTTAATCACGAAATAACGCACAGAGTTATTTCGAGTTTCGGCCTGAATTAATCTTAATTTAGGCCGAAATTCGAAACCACACCCATCGCGTTATTTCGTGGTTATGAGTATTTATTTTTTTTAAATTTTTACCGGGGGACATCAAAGAGAAATGGGATGGGTGATGTTAACCGAAAGCTTAACTTCAAACGGCCTTAGATAGGTTTTAGGTAATAAGATCATCAAATTCTAATTGATTGGTCAGGTATCACGTGATTCTGCTCCGCTTTCCATCAGAGACCCGTAAAAATTTTTTGTGTTATACGAGATCTTTATTTGCGTTATTGCAAAAATTTGTATTAATTTGCAATAATAAATTAACTTTGTATTAATTTGCGATTTTTCAAAAACCATCAAAAATTTATCCAAACTTTTGTTTTGACCTTTCTAGTCTTTTATGTTCATTCATTTTCTCTTTCGGAAATTTTGGAATCTTAACAGTTTCTGCATACTATCCGACACCAGAAACCAATCAAATTTATAAAATATCACGTGAAGTTTACTCTTAGAAATTTGGTTTAATTTGCATAATTAATATAAATTTGCATTAATTTGTATTAATTTATATACAAATTTTTACGGGCTCTGCTTTCCATATCAGATATATAGAGCTAAGTACGTACGTTCGTACATATGTCAGCTACTGGTAATATCATGCACGAAGTAATAAATCGATTGAATTTGATTTCTAAATAATGATAACATTTCATTATTTTTATTTTTTTTCATATGTTCATTTTACCCGGGGGCCGGGGACCATTGGGAGGAGGGGGTTGATGTTAACCAAAAAATTAACT
>QKWP01000008.1:282908-335416 GCA_003550325.1 Gigaspora rosea | reverse complement strand
TGCGGCGCATTCAACTCGGTACACATGACAACCTTAACGAGTTCGAGCCCACGCTATGGTGCGGCGCATTCAACTCGGTTTTACATGATAACATTAACGAGTTCGAGCCCACGCTATGGTGCGGCGCATTCAACTCGTTACACATGACAACAGGCAGGGCGCTAGGTGCTAGGTGCAATGAACGAGAGAGGGAGGGAGGGATGGGAGCCAGATTATAATCGGGCACCGAAGAGAACAAGTGACAAGACAAGCGAAGAAAGAAAGCACTGAGATTCACCATTTTCTCCACATGTATCTTTATAAACTCTGCGTCTCTAAAAATCACATGCATCTATAATCTCCATTGCATACAATCATATGCTATTACCTTTTTCATATAAGCCTCAATTTCATATAAGCCACAAACCAGGTTATCCTCGCGATAATACCCTAGCGTGACTTCGTCAACGCATAGGGCTAAAATAGTAATCTTATTAACAATTAAAGATTCCCAAATACAGATTACGGCTTTTTGGATTTATTCTAATTATAAGATGTACAGTATATACCAAATGCGGCAACATCAATGATCTAGTTATTGCACTAATATCAAATATTCACGAACACATACCTTTAAAAGGTTAAATTCATACACACACTCATGCTTACCAAGCAAACGATTAACATTCACAGTACATGAATAAATATCTCACAGTCTTTAATTTGAAAATAGCAACGATTTAAAAAAAGTATGCATCATTTTCTCATCACGTGAACAAAATGATTGTAAAAATGCATAGGATATAGTGTTACAAATCGAAAGTTGAAAAATCGATTAGCTGATTAGTTGACAACTAATCGATTGGCAACTAATCGATTAAAGAATTAATTATTAATCGATTTAAAAATTAATAATTTAATGAGTGAATTAGTTGCAATTAATCGATTAATCGATTAATCAATTAGTTGTAACTTAACAATTAATCGATTAGTTGCAACTTAACAATTAATCGATTAATCACAACTAATTGTCAACTAGTTGGGCAACTAATCGATTGAAAAAATTTTGACAATTTGTAACACTAATAGGATACTCGTGACGGACGATAATTTTGTAATAATAGGAGATAGTATAAAACGATTATACCCGGTAATTATTAAGAATAATTTGTTATGAACCAAAAATGACATTTCAAACAATTAGCGTTGGCGCGGTAAATGGCTGGGGTACTTTATTTAGTGCTATATTTTGAAATATAGTTAAGAAATACAGTATTTGGGTAATTGTTTAACTTATATATTTTGACATTGACAATAGGTATTTAGTGAATTAGTACTGTACGCTGTACGGCAGATTCAGACAGACATACGAAAATTATACTAAATTTTGATCGTACGTACAGTTAATGTAGACTTGCAAAATTCAATTTTTATATGTAACCCTTTTAATGGTTAGGGTTTGACAAGCACTAGTATGTTCTTTTTTCGAGTTGGGATTAGTAGGAAAAGTAACTTTGTTTGAATTTTTTCTTTTATAAACCGTACGTACGATCATTATTTCTACGCGTCAATTGACAATTGTGTATATATGTACGTGCATCTCGATTTTGAAATTAACCTAAGCAATCCAGTACCTAACATTCCGGTATACGGGTATAAACAGAATCAAATTCTATACTCACACTGGAAATTTATTGAACAATCAAATGATTATGGTAAATCACACATTCTCTTGAAACAAAACATTAAAGTGAACAGAATCAAACTTCATACTCACCCTGGTAATTTATTGAACGATCAAATTATTACGGTTATTCACACATTCTCTTGAAACACAAACGTTAAAGTGAACAGAATCAAGCTTCATACTCACCCTGGTAATTTATTGAACGATCAAATGATTACGGTTAATCACACATTCTCTTGAAACACAGACGTTAAAGTAAACAGAATCAAATTATATACTCACACTGGTAATTTATTGAACGATCAAATGACTACAGTTAATTCACATTCTCTTGAAACACAAACGTTAAAGTGAACAGAATCAAACTTCATACTTACGCTAAACGATTAAATGATTAGAGTTGTTTAATTAATGCATTATTGACAAACCGAAACTTTATATAAAAGGTATCATTTCATAATACTCACGTTCTAATAAATAATTTATATTATTAGAGAGGTTTTATTAATTTGTTAATTTAATAAGTTCATACGATTTCTAATTTAATACCTCTTTTTCTAACTTCACTAATAGGATGATGCGGCCAAACTAAAAATAACAATTAAAAACTTCATTTACTAATTCATTTTCAAAAAAAATATCATTTTAATAATAAATTTTTATTATTTAGTACCTCGTTTTACAAGTGCCCAGGAAGGAGTAATAAGTGTCAATTGGACAATTAAAATCAAAATTGCAAAGACTCTCGCAGGTTGCATTTTTTTAAATCAAAAAAGGTCGTTTTTTTAACAGTGTACTGTTTTTTTTAAAAAAAGAAAAGGAAAAGTCTTATTATTTTGTATGAAATGGAAACAACGATTCCCAAGAACATCGAGGCTATTTATACATTTTATTAGGTAACAAGTAAAAGAGAGTACATTTAGTATTTTCAAAGCCATTATCAACTCTTTTTCACTCAGACACAAAAATTAAGTTTATTTTTTAAAACCATTACCCAGCCTAAATTAGTAACCTTTCAAAGCCTTTGCTTAGCATAAACAATAATAATCTGTATATAAAGAAATTTACAATAAATTTGTTTCAATTCAAGAAAAGGATATTTGAGCATGTTAACTAGATGCTTGATATAGTTGTAAATGTAACAATAATCTGTATATAAAAAAATGTACAATAAAATTTTTTCAATTCAAGAAAAAGATATTTGAGCATATTAACTAGGTACTTGATATAGTGGTTAGACGAAACCTAAGCCGAAATTTTCAAAATTGACGAAGCCCCTGATNAAAAAAAAAAAAAAAAAAAAAAAAAAAAAAAAAAAAATAGAAATAATGAAACTTCCTTATAATTTTATATATTTGATCAATCGATAAATTATCATTGAGGCCTTTTATTTATATTTAATGCTGAAGATGTTTATTATTTTGGATGTTAAAGCGTTTACATTTGCATTCAGATTCTATAATTGAGGTTTCGTTTCGCGTCTGATCTTGGTAAACTTCAAATTGTGCAATAAGGTCGCCATACCTATATGCAGTATCGAAAATTGTATTTTCACATATGTCGTGTTTTAATACACGACTTATAGAGTTTTTCGTCAATTTGTCATCATTCAGAGTTTCTAAGCTTGCATGACTTGGTAAATTAAGTACCACAATAGATTATAATTACTTTATGAAATAAGGATTATTTAATCTTTTTCTTCAAGATTGATATTTGATGTCAAAAAAAAAAAAAAAAAAAAGGTTTCAAAATTCTCTGTGAATAACTCGACATGAAAAAAAAAGCAATATGTCATATTCAAGAATAAATGCATAAAAATAAATAGAAAACACTTGTGAAATGTTAAAAGTCTAATTAACATAATCGATCATTTTGAAAACACTGTAATAAGTAATATTAATCTACATTTAGACTCCTGGGTTTCATTCGTGCGTTCATTTTTGGGTAATTAGATGTTTAATTAAAAAATATAAAAAATATAAATCATGTTATTGTGATAACAAAAGCAAAGCTTTTAACAAAAAGCGTTCGTTAATGTTTTTTTTTTTAAACCGCACATTAACAAAGGACAAATGAAATTAAAATCAAACATTAGAGATAATTAATAATACTATATTTGTAAGTATATTAATCATTTTTAGTTAAAATATTCTTCGCTATAAGATACCTATTTTTAGATAATTATAGTTGTAAACCTAATTAATTGATAAAACCTATTATATAGTGAAATCTAATTAATTAAGAAGCCTATTATTTTTAAAGGAATATCGATATTTTCACATTCATTGGATTTTATATCTGCCTTTACAAGTTCTTCATTAGAAGAAATCAAAAAATATTTTACGTCGATTTCAAGTTCTGTATTTTCATCACTTTCCGATTCATCATCTTCATTCTCTTCACTTTCGGTTTCACCATTTTCGGATTCGTTATCCTTAAATTCCTCAATTTTTGGGTTATTTTCAGACCACCTGTTTGTATTGAATGTGTTATCTTTATTCAAGCTAATCTTACCATTCTCATTTTTTGGATAAATAGGCAATGAAGATTCATATAATAAAATTTTTGTTGAATTTGACTCTGGGTTTTTTGGAATCTCTAATGATATATATTCGTGATTTGGTTTAATCGTTTTAGTTCCTGTATATAACATAGAGATTTTTTGGGCATTAATGCTATAATAATTAATTTCATTTGGTAATCCAATCAGCATCCATATTATTTGCATATTCGTGTAATTCATGCTTATAAAAAATAAATATAAAAAAAAAACAAATATGATACCATTGGATTTATTGGGTTAATATAACTTGGACCATTAATTTTACTTACTTGAGCTTATCAAGATTTTCAATTAATGCTACAAATCCCGTTCTTGTAGTTGACTTTATTTTAATGATAGCTTCATTAACTACGGCTTTTATTTGCTTATCAGTTCCATTAATTCTTGTAATCTTTGCAAAAATTTGATAATTGCTTTTATCCACTTTATCAGAAAAATTTATACGATAATATTTATTATTTTTTTGAATTTGTACAATTCCTGTCATAAGCACTTGTTTTTCGTTTCCTATTTTTAAAATTAGCTCGATTCGTTCACTAATAGGCTTTTCAAAAAGTTCATACAATGGAAAAAATTCGCATTGTTTAATAACTTTTAATGCTTCAATGTCATGCTTAGAACATGCACATATCCATTCTGCAATAGTTTCTTTATTAATAGCATCATAATCCATTGTCATAAAATAATCGATATTAATACCATATTCATCTTTCCATTTAAAAAGCTGGTTTAATTTTGATGAGTCATTAAATAAATCAATATTTTTAAGCTTACAATCACCAAGATTAATCGTCGTTCGAGACATTTTATACAATTTGTCACCTAAAATAAATTTGCAAGGTAAAAAGTATCCATACATATTGAATAATTCGATTAAATTTCGATATGGCCACTGATTGTTTAATGCATCTGTCACTGCTTTTTTTTAATTTCTTCTGTTGGTTGCATCAACTCTTTTTCAAAAGTAAGTTCAATTTTTGGATATAAAATTTCCAGATAAATTCACCTATGAACGAATTATCACTTGAAAAGTTCGTAGAAGATATCATTATTTCAATTATTTTCGGTGGTAGCGATTGAAAAGAAGCAACGTCTATATGTTTTTTAAATAAAAATAGCTCATTTTCGTCTTTGGGTATTAATATTTTTGCAAAACAATTTTCAATATTCTTTATTTTTGGATCTGATTCAAAGTCGAATGCTGGATTGTTTGCAGAGTATATATTTTGTAAATTGACAATTAATCCATGATTTAGTTTGTACAATTTTATCGTGCTTTTATTAGAAATAAATTGTAAAATTTGATTTTTGATTTGATCCTCAAAATCCTTACTTTGAAATTGAATTGATTGCGAAGTTTGGTTTTTTTTGATCTGGTCAGTAATCTCAAAGGTTTCTTTTTGAGATTGAATTTCTATGAATTGTTTATTAGAACTTTGATTTTTTTTGGTAACTTCAAAATTTTGAGATTTATATGAATCAGCATTAACTATAGTAACTGGTGAAATTTGTTGAAAATCATTAACCAGTTGTTTCTGCTTAGGCATGACCGTGAAAACCTCATATTCTTCTACCGAAAAATAAGCTGCTGATTCTCTAATTGGTCTTTCATAATACCAGCAATAGCAAGAACACCCGTTATCATCAAAATTGCCCATCATCCGTAAATCATTTCGAAAGTATGGACCATAATATTTTGATGACTTAATTGATTCAGTATTCTTTGCTCTACTAAGTACAAATTTATCTGAATTATCAAAAAATTTAAAAAGAAAACTTTGATTTGTGTAATAATATCTTCCTTCATCTGATGATACCCAACTAAATGGATTATATCCACCCAGAATTTCATTCTCATCCTTAACTTTTAAGATTGTTAAAGTAGGCCCCTGATCATCACATTTTTCATGGAAGGCTTCCGGAGTAAATCCATCACTACTACCTTTAAGTAGCAATTTAAATTCATAATTGTAGGATATTGTTGATGAAAAAAGCTTTCTAATATTAAATTTAACTTTTTTGGATGATTGATCAATCCATTTAGCAATAAGGTCGAACTTTTCCTTGTTAATTATATGTTCTATAGGCTCTTGTGAATCAGCTTTAAATTCACCAGAAACTGTTAAATAAAGTGGTACTTTTGAAATTTGAGATTCGCCAGAATTTTTTGGAATTATAAACTTTGAAATTTCTAGAGATTCCGTTTCATCTTCCGCTCCTGAAAGTTGTAATAGAATTTCAAACGCTTCTTGGATACTAGGTCGGTTGCTAGGTTCCTCATCCCAACAACGTGTATAAAGATCAATGTATTCTTTTGGTGTACCTTCTACTTGTTTCTCCCTCATTCCTTTAAGAATCATAATTATTACTTCAATTGTGAATCTACCGTATGCAAAAGGTGGCCGACCACTTGAAATTTCCCAGAGAAGAACTCCAAAACTGTAAACGTCTAATTTTTCATCACGTTGATACTTGTTATCGGCAAGGAATTTCGGGTCTATGTAAGCGAGTGTATCATTGTATGTCCATTCTTTAGATAGATCAAAATTAGGTATATCAAAAACAATTGTATCATCGTATCTAGTCATCACTTGGTCATTCCGTTCTTTAGATAGACCAAAATCAGCTATCATCACTTGGCCTTTCCGTTTTTTAGATAGATCAATCATCATTGTGTCATCGTATGTAGTCATCATTTGGTCTTTCCGTTCTTTAGATAGACCAGAATCAGCTAACATCATTGTACCATCGTATGTAGTCATCATTTGGCCTTTCCATTCTTTAGATAGACCAGAATCAGCTATCATCATTGTACCATCGTATGTAGTCATCATTTGGTCTTTCCGTTCTTTAGATAGACCAGAATCAGCTATCATCATTGTATCATTGTATGTAATCATCAATTGGTCTTTCCATTCTTTAGATAGACCAAAATCAGCTATCATCATTGTTCCATTATGTACTAATATATTCTTAGAATGCTGTAAAAAAAAAAAAAAAAAAAAAAAAAAAAAAAATAATAATAATAATAATAATAATAATAATAATAATATTGAGCTTGTTAAATTCTTTTCAAGGTTTCTGACTGTAATCACATAAATTCAGAATTGTTATAAACAAAACTAACTAAGATTATTGGAAATTGAAATTTCACGAAGTTAAAATATATGTGCAGGTTTTAGAAATCATATTTATAAAATTTTGTACAAAGGGGGTTTGCATATGCGGAGAATTTACACTAACAATGAACCTGTCAAATGTAAATCTATAAACAATTGAGTTGCGTAAAGTATGCCGAAAAAATCATGGGATTCGGTGCAAGCAATTTGAAAAAAGAGATATACTTAATGTTTCAATAAACTTACCAGGTTTCTATGAATAATTTTTTCTTGATTCTCGTGCAAATGTATGAGACCCTTCGCAATTTCAATAGCCATACGCAGTTTTTCATCCCAAGTAAGTTTTTTAAAGTTATGCATTAAATAATCTCGTAAATTTCCATTATTCGCATATTGCAGGACTAAATAATATTGGCCAATTTCATCATCTATAGCTACTCCATGAAATTGATTTATATTAGGATGATAGTGCTTCGTGATATTAAACAGAATATGAAGCTATATATGCATATTTTGTACATAAATATAAGATAAATATATAGGTATGATATAATACAAAAGT
Organism: Gigaspora rosea; assembly: GCA_003550325.1. Taxonomy (NCBI): domain Eukaryota; kingdom Fungi; phylum Glomeromycota; class Glomeromycetes; order Diversisporales; family Gigasporaceae; genus Gigaspora; species Gigaspora rosea. The sequence continues at coordinate 327,506 of QKWP01000008.1, read as the reverse complement.
ATCACTGTAGATGATATTTAAGCGAGTACATATTCAAATTAATATGAATCGTACATTACAAACCTCTTCTATAAATTCCTGGACATCGATTTTCTCATGCCTAACATTAAGACTTTTCAATGCAACTTTTAATCCACGATGTTTCCAGTTTGCCTTTTGTACTGTACCAAATCCGCCTTTAGCAAGTTTTTCGACGTTTGTGAATTCATTACGACTATAAAAATGGATCCCATATTCTTTAATCTTTGTTTTAATCAAAGAATCCATTTTTTAGGTGAATTGTCATTTATCGCTTTCTATCTTTATGTCATCTGAAGTGAGATAGATACACATTAGGAAATAAATAAATTTTCTGCCTGTACGCCTTTATACCATACCTAAAGACTATTCGTGTAACAATTCATATTTTTAAGCTAACGTGGCACATGAGATTAGGTCATATTAATCCTTGCGTTAGATTGACACCCGTCCTAAATTAGATTAGGGGTTAGGGTAAAATTACGGCAAAGTTAGTTTAGGCCAGTTGTTGCCGATCATTTAATGCTGGTCAATTGATAATCATCTGACGCAGGTTTTAATCTGAGGCACAACAAATACATGAAAAAAAATAACAAGAATAATTTCATGATCATATGTGTTTTCTGGATAATGTATACTTATGTTTTAATTTTTTGTAGAGTAAATATTTTGTGATCATGCACAATGAATGGAAGAAAATGGATAGTGTGCATTGTGGTGTGTGATGTACGTACGTACTATACGTTAGATAGTTTAAGATTTTTGGATAAGTTTTGTGAATACCAGCAACTAAAGTTACGAAGACATTTTTTCTATAAAGCATTTTGAAAATTTTATTCAATATTAGAGTTAGTGGTAAACCCAGTGAAGGATCTCAATTAGTCAATGGATGCACATCTATTGGGTTTTTTCTCAATGGATGACAAAATTGCAACTTTACGAAAAACTATAACGATATACATTTTATATATTAAGTTTTATGTGCACATCGCACACTCTGATGAAACTTGTTTGTTACTCGAACAAAAGCGAAGACAATTACAAATGCACGATTTTAAATTTTTTTTGTTGCACGAAATCCGCCAGATATCATTGTCTCGCACAATGCTTAATACTATTCAATTTAATGTCTATCATAATATTTTATATTGTAATAGCTATCTTTATGCGAAAATATATCTCATCGCTGTTATTTTTTAGTTAAAAGTGGCTAAACGTTATTTTAAATTTTGTAGCTATAATACTTGATCCTGCATTTAGAGTATGAAATGCATTGAGTGTATATAAAGCGCACAGTCATTATTTTATATGAGTTAACAATCGAGCATTATTATAAATTTCATGACCCGTAATTTTGAAGGCTGTCCTGATGGATCCGGTTCATTGCTTTGTTAATTACGTGTCAAATAATTATATAAAACTATCCCAAGAAATAATGAGTCTACCGTTATAGTTAAGATTAGGACCAGAATTCATAGGTTATATCAAAATTTGCGGGAAAGTTAAAGTTTTTCTTAAGAAACCAATACATTTCATAAGTTAAAAAAAAGTGATTTTCATGTTACGCCTGATTGAATTTAATTGGTTCCGAAGATGTTTTTTTGGTGCTCTTGGATTAGTTACAGTATTATGTGTATTGTATAAAATAGGTAATGATTAAACTAGCACAAAGTGTTGCAATGTTACAATTTCTATATAACTGCAGTTAGTGAAATTTTATCTCACGTCCAAAATATATCATTCGAATTGTTAATAGAAAATGTCCTTCTTTAAAAAAGAAAAAATATTCAAATTCAAATTTGAAAATGATGATGCATTTACTATGCGGTTTCAGTCAAATATAAAACTTCAAGATGTGCGGAAGAAGTTAGCCGAACAACAAGATTACTTAGAAGCGAAAAACCTGCAATTTGTTGATAAAGATGGGACGTTAATAACTTACGAATGTGAAAGTGATTATTATTTAGAAAAACTTTGTGATGAGAACTCTATAATTCATGTAAAATTTTTGTTAAAGAGTATTAATGTTAATATTGATGGATTAGAAAAAACATGCTATTTGGATCCAAAAGGCAAACTTACAGAAGTTCGTAAAACAATGAAAACTATTATTGAAGGTGAATTCTTATTTAGGAAGCAAGATGGGAGTATAATTAAAACCACCGAAGAAATTTCGAATAATTTAAAAAAATTTCTTAAGAATGACATATTATATATTACTATTTTACAAGAATCTGAAGTAAATATTCGCATTTATCATGATAAAGCACATCATAATAGCTTTAAACGCATTTTAGACAAAACAATGAATCTTTCTCAAATTCAGTCTATTCTTGCAAGCAACCAAATCATTAATCCTGAGCGTATGAGATCAAATTATCAATTTTCTGATCATGAAAATACTCTCATCTCGAAAATTGATGAAGAAAAGAAGAAACTTTATGAAATTTTGTATATTAATGAACGTGGCTCAAATGTATTAAATATTCTTAAAATAGATGACCATGATTGGGAAAAATGGTTAATAAATGCGGATATGGTTTATAATAGATAAAGGTTCTATGTTCGTGAAGCAAATTCAATCTCCTAAATTTCGCGCATTTATCATTAAGGCAACAGTACAACCATATCATGATTTTGATTATAAAGATTCTCAATTTGAATGTACGAGCGAATTTCATGAATTATGTAGTAAAAATTTTATCACCTTTGGAAAAGTCAATTTCATTCTGCCATTTATTTCCATTTCATTTGGACTTGATCAAAAGCTATCACATGAGAAATTGAACTTCTATGAAACAAACACAAAATATTCGTATATTAAAATAAAGCGTGCAACAATTGACATAGACAAAAGGAATATTGTTCTAACTGATGAATTTAAAAATGAAATTAAAGAGGCGTTGAAAGAAAACACTCGCGATAAGAAAGTAGCAAAACTTAAAGAAATTGCGAATAATTATGGTCACTTTTATGCAAGGTCCATTTCTTTCGGAGGTGTTGTTATTCACAAAATCAAAAATTTTAAATATATAGGTATTATTCACTCTTATTATGTGTAAATTGAATTTGTTACGATTGATTCTACTAAAGATTATTTTTATTCATAGATGAATTTGAAATTGCCGAAGAAATAAATTTTCAAGCATCTTTGAATAATAATGTAGGCTTAGGTATGGCCTCGAATGCGGCAAACGGTATCAAGTCATCAGAAGGAAAATCTAGATCTACCCGTGAAATAAAAGGTGGCAACAGAGACGAATACAATCAAAATGATCCCAGCCGTTGGATTTCTTCACTTAATGATTCTGATACTTGGGACATTATTGAATATAATAATGTTTATTCGATCTTTGACTTATTAAAAAATGGTCTACGAAATGAAGTTTTAAAAGTTTTAGGGAAACGGATTTTAAAAGGTATGTACCTTTTTTTATTATTCTTATTTTATTATTATTAACATTTAAATGAAATTTTATAACAGTTATTAATCAATGACTATATATAATCTTTTTTGGGCAAAAGACGGAATTGATGAAATTAAATATCCCACAAATAAAATTGATCCATATGGTCATGATATAGGATGGAAATTAGATGATATTTCTAATATTGAAAATTGTGAAATATTTTCTACAGTAATGAAAGAACGCAATCGACATATATTTTCTTCATGTGTGGCTTATGATGCCCCTGATGCTCCAGTTATCATTATCCAGCGAGTTCCAAGCAAAAAAAAGCCCAAAAGTAAAATTAGAAAACTTAAAATCGGATGGATTGTTATAGGATATCCAGATGATTCTTTTGATCTTAATTTGTCAAATCAAGTCATATATGAAAGTGGAAAATATGCAATAAATCCATATATCCCAATAAATGTTCCACATCAAACGGAGTGGTCAAGAGCTAAGAAATTTACGTTGTCAACATGCATGTTGGATAAAAAAACATATTCAAATTCAGATATAAATCCTTACGATTTAAAATTAATATTTGGCTCAAATTTTTCTATTTTAAAGGACCAAGCATATTTATTTGTCTACAGTTCTGAACATCGCAATAAACCATTAACCAATAACAATGGTAGCAATTTACCTTTACAACATGTAAAATTATGTATTTGGTAATTATACATCTACTTTTATTATAATGTAATCAAATTTCATAATGTCCTTACATCTTTTTATTTTTAACAAGTACTATTTATGTAAGAGACGATTTCCCCGAAAGCACCATGTTCCAGAAAGAAGTTAGATGGAATCACATGAGCATAAGAGATAAAATTTTCTTCTCAGAATTAGATGCAATTTACACTGATGAAAATAAGCTTGTATTTGTAAATCAACTTTTTGAAAATCATAATCGTAATCATGGGATTGTAAACGTTGCACTTGGATCCCTAAATCATGACTCTCTCCTATGTGGGTCATTAAATAAGGAAACTTTTACTAAAAATGATTTAGATATCTTATACTTGAATTACTCTCACGAAAAGGCAAGATATTTCAATTATTCTTATCATAATACTTGATACGGTGAGAATTGTTTTAAACATTAAAATAATATCAACAAATTTTTGCCACTTTTTATAGCAATACTATATACTATTAAATTATTCATATTTTAAACACACCATATACTAAAATATATTTATTACAATATTTCGCACTTTAATATACTAAAAATTAATTTATTTTACACTTTAATGTACTATTAAAAAATTTATTTCGCACTTTAACATATTACTAAGATTTAATTCACACTTTTAACATTATATATTTACATTAATATACTATGTAAAATTAATTTATTTCACATTAACATACCATAAAAATTAATTTATTTGGCCCTTTTCATATTTCTAAAGATATCTCGCACTTTGTGCTATCAGTTCGTTCAATTCTATTATTAATCAGTTTTTTATAATAGTCAAATATACAGGCTGATAAAACGAATACATCTGACATTAAAATAATATAACTTATGTAAAATTATGCGATTTTTTGTAATCACACTAAATCAAATAATGTCCGTGTCCCTGACTCTACGAAGTGATCGGTTGAAAGATTTTAACAATTATTAGAAAATCCATTATAATGTTATATATTGTAATAATAAAAATTTTAAATTAAGAAAATTACTCCATTATAATGAAGTATCCGCTATATTGGGACCGTTTTAAGAGGTTCGAGTGAGTAAAAAATCATGTTTTTTTTTATCTTTAAATGAGGTTAGTTTATGATAAATATTATCAGGTTCAAATTATAAATCAAATAGTGAATTAATTTTTATCAACATAAATTATTAGTTTGGACAGATTATTCTAGGAAATTTTGGGAGTATGCTCGTTTAAAGTTCTTGGAGGAACATACCAAAGTTTTAGGCATCCCTAAATCCACTGTAGTGATTAATAACCATATCTGGCAAAAATCCAACAAACGCTCATCGTAATTATATATATTTATAGTTAATAATAGATGTCGCAACCGAAGCTGGAAATTAGGGATCCCGATTTAAAAATATAGAACCTAATAAAATCCAAATATACTTTTAATTATTATCAATATAACGCTAACGCTAAATCCTAATCTATCTCATAATTTCACTAATGAAACTGCTCTGGGTGTCTTAACAAAAAAAATTCCTTACAAAATTTTGATATATGTGCAGTTTCTTCATATTGTATTGATTGTTGATATAAATTTATGTAATCTACGTTTATGTATTTTTTTTTATCACACGTTAATTCACGTAATTACTCGTGTCAAAACCCGTGCCATTTGGACCAGTAAAGTGTTGCGAAACCCGAGCCATTAACGGCCCAATTTGTACGGGCATACGGTTCACCACGGGCCAAAGATCCGTACCCATCCAAGCCTCCTACGTACCAAATACGGGTTTAATCCGTGCCACCAAAACCCGTGCCTTTACGTCGCCAACCCGTACCTTTACGGTACATTTTTCTTATAGGGTAACTATAGTAAAGATTCAAATCCTTCAGTTTACTGTTCTTGCAAAGTATATCTTCTAATACCTTTCCGGATTCAATATAATGCCTTGCCGTTTTTAAGTTAAAATTTCGTTTAACGTTCTCTCCCATCGCTCCAAGAGCTCCCCCTGAAATTAAACAAGCCAATCAGAATGTCCATTACAATTTTGAGATTTCGATAAGTCTCGTGACCATAATAACCAATAATAATGGAGATTTTTTGTGATGTTACGTAATGTTTGTTCAATTTGACCCATTCCTCCACTATTCTTAAGCTTTGAAAGTAACGATAAGCGAAATTTTAACTTCAAACGCCTAATTAGGAGGTCACGAAATTCGTTTACTAAGGTTAAGAGAAATCAAATTATAATTTTTTACGATTTTTACTAATACATCCATTGTCTTAGATTAAAATCACCAGCGAAGTTATATAAGCTTATCGAGGTAATAGTAGTATTCTCAATTAAGACTTAAATGTTTAAGCTTCTTACTAGTACGTAGAAGCATTGCAATCAAAGAACATTTAATGGTATTTTATCCTGTTTTTGTCTTTCGTTAAGCTAAATTTTGCTCCATCATACAAATAATCTTCAATAGATAGAGTAATTTTAAAAGGAATTAACAGAACTTTCTCTTAGTATTCTTATAAACCTTTCTCTTTACTCTTTAAAATAGTGTCCTGGTTCGCTCCACAATATTGGTATAATATTTTACACCATTGACGGTTTACAAATGCACATGAAAATAAAATTTTATAATTATGCCAGAAATTATTAATCATTTCATAGTAGTATTCATTCGGTAATGTAATCATATCGATATTGAAAAAAGACCAAAAAGTTTAGTACATACCTGTACTACTGTACTAAACTCTGTATTATGATACCTGAGAAGCCTGTCAACGAAGTGACATTATTGCGAGATCAGATGACTTTATTAGATCACATGTTCAATTTGTTGAATTAGCCTTTTATGGATTTTTGAAAGTTGTCCTTGCAGTCATTATGGTATCTTGTTTGATGCAGGTATTCTCTGGTGTATATTGTAATTGCATATGATTGTTGAAATCGGGTTACTTACTACGGATAAGACGAAAAAGAAAAGATATTTAAGGGTGTTTTGTTAAGAAAGTTATCTTTCTTTTCGCTATCACTCGCCTTATAGTGAAGGCTGGCTCTATCATCCCACCCTTCCCACCCTTCGGACAATGGCTATAAGACCGTTTGAAGTTAATTTTTCAGTTAACATCATCCCCAACGGCCCCCGGCCCTCCCGGTAAAATGAACATATGAAAAAAAAATAAAAAAATAAAATATTATCATTATTTAGAAATCAAATTCAATATATAAATTCGATTTATTACTTCGTGCATGAGATATTACTAGTATATATTAAGTATTTATAAAGTGGCTGGCGTATGTACATAGCTCTATATGTGGGACGTCTAAAGCGGAGCAGAATCACGTGACACCTGACCAATCAAATTAGGAATTTGATGTTCTTCGGCGAAGCAAACAAGAATGAGGAACGAAACCCTTGAAAAATACAAAAAACGACAGTCTAGACCTACCTTGGTGTGTTAATCAAAAATGTAGGAAGGCAATTTTGCTTATATATTACTATCTAAACCTATCTTAGGCCGCTTGAAGCTATTTTTTCAGCCAACGTATAAAAAAAAGTAAAAATTAAAAAAATAAAAATACCTTAAATTAAGATTAATTCAGGCCAAAATTCGAAATAATTCTCTGCTGTTATTTGGTTATACGGCAAATAAAAATAAAACAATAATTTAAAATAAAAAATAATTTAAAATAAAAAAAATAATTTAAAATAAAGTAAAATATAATACAATAAAATAAAAACGAAATAAAAAAAATAAAACATAATTTAAAAAAAAAACATAAAATAAATAAAAAATAAATAAATAAGAACAAATTTTAGCTCCTACTTGGCTGTCCTCTCATATAAGTTTATTTAAGTTTGCGATGAAACGATTCGCTTCCGAAGTGTTTTTTATTCGATTTTGAAGAGCTAGAGAACTAATGAGTAAGAAATGTTTGAATAAACATTTAACTTTTTCGGAAATAAAAATTACAAACCAATTATTCGAATTGATACTTTTTTACATTAATTTTTAAGCCATCCGAGTAGTGATTTATTTCATTCAATGAGGGACAAAATTTGTTCGACCAATAGGAACTTGGGAACCCAAAATTCCGATCTGTGATCGCATACATATTTTTTAGATCCGATCACTAGATCACGAGAATTTTGGCTGTAAAAATTGTACGTACGTACGAAGTTCTTTTTCTCTGATGATACATTATATAATTAATTAATTAAGGCCGTTTGAAGTTAATTTTTCGGTTAACATCACCCCCCAGCTGAAGTCTCCCCCCGAAAATGAACAGCCAATCAATGTTCGTTTCATATGTTCGTTTCATTTTATCCCCCTCCCCCCCTCCCGAAAGTCCTGGAAAAATGATGTTAACCGAAGAATCAACTTCAAATGGCCTCTGTGGCTGTGATAGCAATACAAAGACTATAGATGCTTGACGCAGCTGATGAAGAATGACGAAACCTTGACGCAACCTGACGAAACCATAAGTTGCGTTACTGACGCTTGACGCAGCTCAACCATTATGTTTTTAAGGTCACGTGAGCAGTTGCGTCGAGTCACGTGAGTTGCATCAGGCATCATTAACAAGGACTAGGGTGTCCAGGATTATGCTATGCGATGAGGTAAATTATGCGGGCGAACTGAGATTGATTATGCGATGGATGCGAAATAAATTTAAAATTATGCGATCAGATTATGCGATGGATGCGAAATAAATTTAAAATTATGCGATCAGATTATGCGATTTTTTTTATTTTTACCATTTTATAACTGAGACCTTACTTTTTATTCATATTATGTGTTAATTATTACATGCGAAAGAGAATAATATTACTACACTATGAGAGAAAAAAGTTCAGACTTTATGATGGCCTTCCGCTACCATCAATCTTTATCCAAGGCCTAAAGTTAGCTGAACAGGAATACGAATAACCCCATCAGACTTTTAAAGTAAAAATTGTTAACATCAATAACCCTGTCCCGACTAACGGCCCAGGCCACAGTATGTTAAATGGAAGGCAGTCATATGATCCGGACTGCCTGGTTTAGAGCTTCTAGAATCTTCGTCCAGTGGTTTCTCCATTAGTCATCCGTTAAGCATGGTGGACAACCTTTGTTACACAAGACTTCCAAATCTGAAAATCATGACTCAGATCTGACTCAGAGCCAAACCGACCAATAAGAATGCAAGGATTTTAAGTTACATTTCTTTATTATAGTATTGTTAATTCTTCGTTTCCAACTTCTTATATTTTCTTATTACAGTATTAGGGGTTTCAAAATTAAAATTCGAGAATCCTATTTTATTTTTCCGATTTATAATTCTTATTTTTAACTTTGAAACCCCTATTATTAATTCTTCACTTCCCAACTTCTTATATTTTCCCTCTAATATACAACTGCGACTATGTTATATATCATCGCTATCAATCCAACGCCAATCTCAATTCACTTACTAATCAAATAGATGATCTGCCAAAGCCTTACTTTTACCAACAGATAAATTGCTGGTTTCTTTTTCTTTGTATTTCGCAGTTTTGCAGTTGCTTTATTCTAATTTATATGTTTAAGTGTACAAATATACAATTAAAGAATAGCAATCTCAAAGTATATGGATTAACTCAAAACGCTACAACAACTGCGTATATGTTAGTATTCGGTGACTTTGGTTCTGGAAAATGTGCAAAATACAACCAATCAAATATCTAAACCTTGGTGTCAAACAGAAAATAATTCAAGGATGGACGAACAAAAATAGGGTGTCGATAATTCTGTTAAAGAATTTCAAATTAGAACTACAGAATGTGAAGATGTAATCGAATGGACCTCTTTTAATAGATTATAATTTTCAAAAGAATGGTGATAAGTTTTTAACAAGGTGGTTAGATGGCATTCGAATTAGATGCACACCATGTAGGGATTACTTGTCGAAGAGATTAGTGAACGGTTGATTAAAAATTCTTTTTAATACGTAGTAGTTATATAATTTAGATTAGGATTACATCAATTTGTCATTATGTATATTTCTTTATTATTACTTATTCATAAAAAATTAATTGCGCACAGAATTGTATCATATTAAAATATTTTTTTTAATAAATTTTTTTTTATTAAATAATATTTAATTAAATTAATAAATTACATTGAAATAATAATATTAAATAATTGTAACATTAGCATTCAAAAATTTTTCAAGGGCTATAGAATAAGCTTGCTCTGCCTTTGGTAATGCTTGCTTATCTTTTCAAAATACTTCTAATATATCATCTTCATTTTCTATTCTTTGATTTTGTAGACTATCTTCGTCGGCTTCAATTATTTCTTGAAGATTTGATTCCGATTTCGATTTTGATTTCGATTTATCTAATTTGCTTAATTGTGAAAGTAATGAAGAGACATTATTTTTTATACCCAATTTGAGAAAATTTTCACAATGATAACATTTTTCATTTAATAAAGTGAAACAGCTCTCATGGTATCCATGACCACATGCAATAACCACAGAGCTTTTACCTGTCCCATCACATAATAATCCATGACATTGATCACATTTGTCAGATGATGGTAAATGCTCGCTGCTGAACCCTAACGGCATTTGTTTTTTTCTACGATAATATCCAGAGATGCCAGTTTGTAGGTAATTTTCTTTTCTAGGCCTTTAATGATGGAACTTTGGCCTAACCTTTGGTAAATTTTACCAAAGGTTTCAAGAAGAAATACTTGTGCCTTCTTTGTTAATAAACTCATATTATCTTTATCTGCATATGTCAACTTTTTCTGAATGACAAATGTGTCTTCAAATACGTTAATATCTCTTTTGGCATTAACGACCTTGGCGATCTTGGAAAGTTGTTGCGATGTATCGATAGAGGAGCTTTGCCATCGTATTATGCTATGCATATTCTCTACAGGATAATCTGTAAACTTAACTAAATGATCTTTTAGTACATTTAATATTGGATGATTCTTTTGATTCCAATAAAATATATCTGAAAGAAATACTAAGGGCGCTTTATTATAATTACGCCTTTCAAACTGCAAAAAAATACACCATGCCTGAAATACGCCTTCGATATACGATTTCCAATCTCCGGATCGAAATAAAGTAAATATATATCTAATCCGACTGGCACTGTATTGTCTAATAATTCAAATAGAAACAAAAATTCAATATTCTTACAATATTTACCAAATTTACCTGTTACTATCGGTCTGATTTCTTTCCAAGCACTTCTTACTAGTTCCAAAAGTACAAATATTCGATACAGGCTTGGTGTTATGCTAAGCGCTTTACTTGTACTAAACACGTATTGGTACTCCATATCGAAAAAATCCCAATAGATCTTTAATATAGATTCGAGTAAATTCAGCTGAATATGAAGGACTCCAATAATTGGAATGAAAGATAATATGCAGTCTGGTATATTTTCACAGTTTTGTAGACGAAGAGTAATAGCTTGCCATGTAAACACCTGCCCAGGCCAATCAGCTACAAGTGGAATAATATTATTAGTTAAATAATTAGTTAATAAAGGAGTTTTATGAACTTGTTGCAAAGCATAAATATATGAATCAATTTCTTTAAGGCCTGATTCAAAAAATCTAAAAGAATTGCATATTTCATTTTACGCTCTTCCCAACGTTCTTGTATACGAGAGTCATATTTGTGAAGAGTCATATTTTCAAGCTTCTTGTCCAAAGATACTTCGTAGTAAAACTGGTCATAAAACGTTTTGGCCATTCGGTTCATATAAATGCTATCTAAAAAATTGCAAATTAGGTTAGAGTCAACTAAATTTGGATTGTGAATTGATATACCGCCTGTTGTGACTTGAGGAATAGCCATTGAATCAACACCATTTAGCAACAAGGTTGTCATATGCGCTGCACTTGATGTTGAACATGTGTTCGGTATTCGTTTGGTATGAATATTATGATAATCATCGACATTAAGAACTAACGCATTATCTTTTTTAGCTTCTAGATATGAAGCAACTCTGTACGGATAATCATCAGCAATGGCTGTCTTTTCCCTGTTCAGATGCCTTCGTGAAATCGTTTTACCAGTATACGATAAGGCATCTATAGCTTCCGCGAAAACTCTCATCAAATCTACAAAAAGAGAAATGTCTTTCTTAAAAGCTATTAGATTAGAATTTTGATTTCCACAAATAATATAACATTCTACAGCTAATTTTTTATCTAATTTATTCAAATATTTATCACTTCTATTTTCAGGAAGTAACGCATTATAAATTGAATCAAAGAAACCACTTAGCCTAAAATCTTTAGCCACCATCTCTCTTCGCAGCTGCTTAAAGCTGTAGATAATTGGTTCCTTCTCATTTTTCTCTCGATCATATAAGAGCTTCGTCAAAACATTAATGCTATCTACCCACGAAAGATTATTATCACTTGCCGTTAATTCGTCCTTCAAATTTCAAAGTGGTATGGCCATACACTGATTCCAGCACATTAATAACACTGATATGCCAAAGACCGTTTAAGAGCCCTTCGTTCAGCCTCGTTTTTTCTTTCTAAACAAACCATTGCCTCAATTTCATTAAAAAAGAAACCTAATTGATTGTTCTTGTCTACAGCAATTACTTTAAGTTGAGAAAACGTTACAATAGGTGGTTCGTTGCCTATAACTTCTCTTTCAAAAATAATATTGGTTAGTAACGAAATACTCTCAACCATAGAAATATTATCATTTCTACGCCTTTTTAATCCTATCACCCATTCTGCTGCATGTTCAACATAAGTACTTGCCCCATTTACAACGATAGCATTATAACAGTTCAAGCACATATACTCATCCTTATGATCTTTGTAATACGAAGCCAAAGTTCTGTTAGCTTCTGCCTTATTTAACACGTTTTCGGTTATTTTCTTCCATTTTAAGGCTGGAGCTCCCTTGCAGATCTTCACTACGCACTTCTTGGCCGAATCGTGAACCGAATTGCAGTTCATTTCCTATAAAACTTACTATTAGTTAAACTTTTTAAATATTGGGATTATTTGGAATTAATTTTAAAAGTATATAGGTTATTCGAAGACTTTTTACTCGTTTTTTTTAGGGTAGGTTTATTTGGTAGGTTTCGAGAAACCGCAAGAATAAAAAGTACTTTGACTTGTATAAAAAGTCAAAAAAAATTTTTTTATTAAATTGGCTAAGCCACAATGTTGATCACCCAAATTTAGACTTGTCCACCATGCTAATCCATTACTTGTTTCCAAGCCACTCGAGACGATTAATCCAATATGGTAGGTGCCTTTCCTTTTTTGGACGCAGTAAATACTGCCAATCTTTTGGAGGGGGTACGCCAAAAAGTCCACTTTTTGAAAATTCTTTACGAACCAACGACACCAAAATTTCACTAGTAGCCATAGTAAAGACGGTGGTTCTTCCCATATAGTCCAAAGTCCCTCAGAGGGCCGCCAAATACTTCTCGAGTCTTAGTCTATGAACTTTACCTCTAAATGACAAGTGCCAGTGGTGAGTGACAAACTCTAAAGCTGTTAGCAGATGCTCAGTTAACTGTATCTCTAAATAACAGCTGCCAGGTTGCATGTTTTCTTCGGTTTTCTACTGCTTCTTTTGGGCTTTACTTCTGAAGTGTTAGCGTAATTGTTGGTACTAGTGATCGGCAGATAGAGTTGCGGAAAATCCTTTGATTATGCGATTTTTTATTATTGTTTGTACACTATATGTAATTAGTTCTATTCTTCAGAATTTTTCGGACACTTGTTGAAACTTTACCCAACCATGCTCGTAATTTAGGTTCATTCATTTTCTACATCGGAACTTTTTCGGAATTTAATTTCCGCCACCCAAATTACTGCAGGCTATCAACTACCCTTGTACATTAACCTAACTACCAACTGGCGCTTCAAACTGGCAAGGGGTACACCGCACCGCCAACATCTCCCAACAACCAATCATATTTCAGCCACGTGATCTGAGTGCTTTTTTTGTCGAATTATGCGAAGCATATGCGATGCGAAAATTTGAAATTTGATAAACTATGCGCATATTATTATGCTTTCGCATAATCCTGGACACCCTAACAAGGACCTCATATGGTAATTAGGCAAGGACTCATGTTTTGATTAGTCTCCGCGGCTGTGATAGCAGTGCAAGGACCTCATGTTATGATCAGTCTCACGGCTGCAATAGCAGTACAAGGATATCTTGTTTTTATTAGGCATCACAGCTGCGATAGCAGTGCAAGGACCTTATGTTATAATCAGGCTCCACGGCTACAGTAGTAGTGCAAGGACCTCATGTTTTGATAAGGCTCTGCAGCTGCAATAGCAGCGCGAGGACCTCATATTGTAAATAGGCTCTGCGGCTACAGTAGTAGTGCAAGGACCTTATGTTTTGATTAGGCACCGCAGTGCAATATCAGTGCAAAGGCCTCATGTTATGATCAGACTTCACAACTGGAATAGCAGTACAAGGACCTCTAGTTTTTATTAGGCTCCGTGGCTGCGATAGCAGTGCAAGGACCTCATGTTTGGATCAGGCTCCACACCTACAGTAGTAGTGCAAGGACCTCATATTTGGATTAGACTCTGCGGCTGCAATAGCAGTGCAAGGACCTATAGGTAAGTAATGGCATTCACGCTATACATAATGCAATTAATTTAACCGATTCTCTTTGCGGCTATGAGATCTTTTCTTGGCATTTTTAGGATGGAATAGTTTGTTTCTTAGTGTAATTTGCATAAAAGCATATAGTTAATTTGGTTGAAAATATTTAGGATCTAGTTATCCTACTATGTATTATAGAGCTGGTAAAATAGTAGCGAACAGAATCCCATGTTTTTCCTCGTACTGTAAATAAAGTCATATGATTGAGCAATAATAATTAACGATTTGCTACGTTTATGTATGTATGCATGTACTGTACATGTGTACGTACTTCCTAAATCGGTTTATTGAATATCCGAGAAACCAATTATTAGACATGTGGATTACAAATGGTAAAAACAAGACCATAATGTGCGTACATTGTAAAAGTGGAAACTCTGCCGAAATCAGAAAATATGTGCCACACGATATCAACCAACATTAAAACTGAAACACTACACTAATTACTATCTTATCTAAACCCTAATTTTGGTAGGGGTCGAAAGAGGCGTGGAAAAACTTGTTTGAACAATTCGAAATTTAGATTAGATCTCAGATTATGTCACAATGTCATAATTTTGGTCACGGGATTCGGCTACTAATTCCATATACAAGTTGTACTTTGGGATTAGTGAAGTGAAAGGATTTTGGACTCGAGTTGGATTCTGGTTCCACCCTATATGGCTTCTTTATTGATGGTAAGTTTTGGTCGTTATATACTTTCAATTGCACACTAAAAATCAACTACTGTATTTTTCTATATGTTTCTTCGTATTTTTCTCATCTATATACTCGATAATACCCCTTCTATTTACAAAATAATGAAAATGCACAAATAACAAATTATAGATGGAAGGAAGCGAACGTAATTCTGACGTTCACAACGTATAGAAATGTATTATTAATTAAGCAAGGCCTTGAGTTCTCAAATTACTTAGTTTAAATTAGAGATATAATTTGCTTATCGTTCAAATCGAGAATTAAAAATTTACTGTAGCAGATCATAATGAATTCCGATTAAAATAAAATTGAGTTTCTATTTAACTCTCTAAAACCCACTTATACTTGTTTAATATAAACTCTACTCTAAAACTAACCTCTAATCTTAATTCCTAACACTAAAAAAATGCGGCCCAAAAAAATTATTTTTCAGTTGCTTGTCAATTTTTTTATACTGTGCATATTTATTTTAATCTGTCACATTTGCTGTGTAGAAACAGATTTATCATTTTTATGTTATGAGGTAAGAACAATAAACTCAAATTATAATTCAATTACCCAATGTCGATTTGTAAAGCATGACGGCAATCAGATAATTATAATATTCGATTATCCTTTCCGTACGAATAAATTGATAACATTTCTTGTTTAAATTTGTCATTGTTATAATAAAAGTCTCGTAACAATATATTCATTATTTTATTTACATTCGATATTATTACATACATTTACATTATTTATTAATAATAACTATGCAATATAGCTTAAGAATGATTGGGTATTTAAATGATCTTTGAGTTATAAGGTTTTGTATAGCAAGTTTGTACAAATGGACAGTCAAATTTGTACATGTGGACAGTCAACTTGTATGAATAAACAGTCAAATTCGTACATGTTACACAAATTAATATTTGATTAAATTATGATAATTCATAACCAAAACTACAATTTTGGTGACTGGTCTAATAATATTAAAACTATGTGATTTAATTACAAGGTTATGAGTTATCACAATTTCATAAAAATATTAAAAATTCGTGTAACATGCACGAATTTGACTGTCCACTTGTACAAATTTGACTGTCCATTTGTACCTGTAATATCTTGTAGATATGCCATCCGAAGACGAATTAGAATTATATTGTAATTGCGCTCCCTATGCAATAGTAACAATGGTTAGGTCAGTATGCAAGGCGTGAATCCGTAATTAAGCCTGAAAATTCATCCTTTATTTCAAAAAAAATAGAGCGTATGGTGAATTCGAGAAAACGTACAGGGAGTATTATTTCTCATTTATGCAGTATAATTACTTTATATACCCTATGAGAAATCAGTACACGGAAGCACATGCATAAATGTGGAATTATATAACGAAAACTGATCATCTAAAAAATTAAAAGTTGAGTTGATCCGCGCATAATCGTTAACATTAGAAACCGCATAAAAATTATCCCGACACGTGATTTCAAACCAATCACAGCACAGGATCAGGTGTAGCGTGAAAACGACAAAATAGCTGGCTTTTTCAAAAATCGTCCATAACGTAAAATTTGGCTTACAAAACCACCTTCTGTGTCTTAACAAAAACTCCTTGCAACTTTGCTATATGTAAGGCCCTTGTTAACTTCGTCTGAACGCTCACCCTTATCTTAAATATCGAAAGTCAACTTTTTATTCAATGACGATCTGTGATTTATTTTTGGTCAATAGAATTTTAGCGCATATCATCACGTGTCGGAGGAAGTTTTATGCGGTTGCTATGTATAATTAACGATTATATAATTTCCATGCATTGACATGCACAATTTTAAGATTCAAAATTAATGATTACATAATTTCCGTGCATAATTATTAAAAAATCTTATTGCCTTTGCAAAAAGGTATGGCCTACTGCCAATCTCGAAGTTGTGTGGGAATCGGTGATTTTACAGATTTTTAGTGATTTTAAAAATCAGAAATAAATATGACAGCTGAAGCTGAGATCTTGAAATTTTTTAATATTAATTTTCAAGGCTTTTTTGTCAACCTTTTTTTTAGAGTTAGGTTAGGATTTAGAGTTAGTTTTACTATATTAGCTTTAGCCACCACGATAAATATATTGAACATTTATTTTAATACTACCATATTTCTAATTTCTTGACAAGATTTTTACACACGGTAATTACTTTAAATGGCATATAGTTTATCTATATTATAATAATTATTCAGCATTACAAATTGCAAACCTTCTATATATTAGTAAAAATTTTGTATCAAATGCTGCGAGTACAAGTAAATCTCGACATAAAAAAGGTGGTAGGACCAATAATAAAAAACTTTAAAAACTTTTTTTATATCAAGAGCTGATTAGTAACTCATATTGTGTGAATTTTATGTAGAACTGTTTTGCATTAACATTCTTATATCGAAATTTAATTAATTAGTCTTTCTTGTATCAAAAGATTCTTATATCATGGAACTGTAAATAACTTGAAACAAATACAAATAATTGCAGTTATGTCTTTGCTGTAAATCATTACTTTTCTGCACATTGTTATCTAAACTTCGACTAGAACTAATTGTTTCGTCTTACGATCATTGAGTTACTCTGTACTTCTGAGTCTCTACCAACACGATAGAAAAATCTCACAATATTCTGGGATTTCAGGTCTACTACAATGCATATTTTCAACTATCTGGTTGCTAGTTTGTCAAGTCAAGGTTGTAACTTAATTCTGTTGCGATTTATCAAATTACGATGTTTTAAACTGTGACAATTAACAATTCCCGAATTCTTAAAATAAAATTTTTTTAGACCAACACTCATTTTGAATTATTTATTAAAAAATTTTTTCATACTAAATTAACTCGAATAAAATGATATTAATTATCATGAATAGGATTGTTTTGACTAACGAACGTTTATCTAATAATAAACTATTATGAATTTGAACAGCTTACGTTAAATAATTTAACTAAAACCTTTATAGGCGCCATTAAATTAACGTGAACAATCAAATCAATGAGTAGTATTATGAATAAGTTTAATCAGTCAGACCTCTCTAAGTGCACGCCCTTGGGATCACACTTTCATAATGCGCATTTAGGGAATAATAAGAAAAAGTGCATTTATAGAGGTCAGGCATATATTTGGGCCAGCAATTGAGCGTGCATTTAGAGAGGATGTGTAATTAGAGAGGGTGCACTTAGAGAGGTCTGACTGTATATCTTTAATTTTTGGCCTCCTTAAAATTTGGGTTGGTACAACGTACAATAAACATGACTTATGATCATTAAAGTTCGAGTTTATAGTTTAAATAAACCTTAGGTATTTGAAATTATTTTGATTAGTAGTAGATATTTCCTTTGCATAGACTTTCGACATTGGCAATTATAATAATAAATTACAAAAGCATGATTAAATTTATTATTGTCATTAAGGAGAAAATGAAATTATACATGCTGATAATTTAATTTTGCCAAGAACTTATTATATTTTTGATTTACTTTATTTAGCAATAGTATGATTTTGTTAGAGGTTCTCTACATGTGTATTTGCTATTATTCTCATATCACGATTCATCAAAATAAATGATCTTTAAAAATATTGACAAATACAGTTGCATGGTTCATCAAAGTAGAAGACATTTGCTAATGAAAATTTTGAAAATCATAGATACAATATGGCTATCATATACGGTTGTCGTTGGCTATTCGATTCTACGTCCTCTCAATCTGTATGCAAGCTCATAAGGAGAAACATACGCATTACATGTGCGCTTAATTTATGAATAATGTTTGTAATGTTACAGAATGTTGACCATGCTACCTCTAAATGCTTACATAAATATGTCCATCAGCAAGTACATTTTTTATAAAATTTATATAGATTTATAAAATTATATTAATGTTATCTAAGTTTTATGTAGACTTATATAATTAATATTTATATATGATTTTATTTACTATTTTATAAATATAAAATTTACGTAAATTTTATTTATATATATATAAAAATAATTTAATTTTTATATATGATTTTATTTACTATTTTATAAATATAAAATTTGCGTAAATTTTATTTATATCTATATAAAAATAATTTAATTTATTTTCAAAGTGATTAAGGGTAATTAATGTTCGATGTACAAAGTAAAAATTTTCATTACGGATTGGCTATAGTTTGCGTAGTTTGGATAGTTGATCGACAAATTTGCATAAATGATCCGCATAGTTTTAATAGTTATCAACAACATTCATACGATTGTACAATACAGATTTATGAAATAATACGAATATCAATATACTGTAGTATGGATGACCAGATCATTATCAGTTATGGTATGTGAGTGTAAAATCACATTTTAAAATCGGTTAGGGTTAGAAATTATAGCTGATCAGTATGGTATGGTTTTTTAGAATAGGTATTTTACACCCCATACCAGACCGATCAGGTCGCATAACTTAAATTCAATAATTTGTGTGGTTTTCAATAGTTATCCATATACTGTATACAGATTTCAAACAGCCATGAGTATTGTCGATCAATAGATCACACCACTAGTTCAAATCCCAATTTAATCCTTAAAAATCTAACCCTATCAATACTATTTAAATTAAAAGTTATTTTTAATTCTATGTAGAATATATGTAGATTTATATATACAATAGAATTTGCAATAGTTAAATTCATATTTGTTACATTCTCGCTATAATCACCTAAATTTTTACTCTCTATTATATTGGGCCTCTGAATTTGGAGATATCACATTAATCTAACCCTGTTGTATCGATTGAATTTTGCACTATTGAGCATAAGTGTAACCTTGTACAAATTTAGATATTGTACATGTACTAATTAAACTCAAGGAAGATCACACAAATTCTTGGTTGGAATCAGTGTTTTGGTTGAAACTTCCGAAATCTCTGAAATTAGCGAAACTTCCGAGATTTCCGAAACAAATTACCGCTAAATTTCATGTAAATGATAGGCGAAAGTATGTGTTAATTGATTTGGGAAATAGGTAGGATCCTAAAATTCGGATTTATAGCATAAAGGAGTGGCCTTGCCAGTTTTTCAGGCTAAACCGAACCTTCCGAAACTGGCTTCAGAACCAATAGCCAATAAAATCACGAGAATCTCATCACATGAAATAGCGAGCATAAATGAACATAAAATTACATTTGAACCGTTTTTTCTTCACTATGTTTTGAATGGTTTGGATTCTGTTTTCTTATTCTATTCTTTTTTCATTTTTTCGCTCTATTCAAAAAAGAATCGCAAGTTTGCAGGATGCGGCTTGTTTTTTATTTGCTAAATTTCGGAAGCTTAGGTTTCGGATAATTTCTGAGGGTTTTGCCCATTTCGGACGTTTCGGAAGCTTCGGAAGCTTTTGATTCCCCATTTCGGACGTTTCGGCCATTTCGGAAGTTTCGGATTTTGGGCGATACCAAAATTCTAGGACCGAAACGTTTTGGACTTTTGGAGGTTTCGGTCGGATCACTGGTCGGAATGCATAGGATTCCTGGTCGGCAGGGCCGGAAATGATAGATTTTGCCCAGGATCACTAAAAATTTTACTAATGAAATCGTAGCCGTTCATTAAGTGAAAAGCGCCAAGCTGATAACCACTATAGCTAAATGCTGACCTGAATCCGACCAGGAATTTTGGGGATTTCCCTGTAAAATCGTACAAATTAACATATGTGATATCTTCCTATTATAATAGGGAGGTTCTAATAAGTTATCTGTTCTTCTGGGGCCCTTATAATATATATTTATATATTAAGCTTTGCACTTATTAATCACAATCCCACAATAGGCACGTATATTATCTGCGATTCTACTGTATATCGATGTAAATCTAAAAATTTTACATAATTTTACATAAAAATTTCACATACTTATATTTAGTAAAAACGTACTTTATAATGCCGAAATTATTTTTCGGATTTATTTATTTACCGAAATTTTTTCTATTTCTGATTTCATTAAGGCTTGATAACACTAATTATTGCACCGCTTTTCAATTTCCTTATTTGGATGTATATTTTAAAGCGAAACAATTAAAATTAGTGTTAGGGTTAGAGTAAGGGTTAGGGATTGAGCAAGACTTATTAGTAAAATGTCCCACGAACGTTTATCATTTCCGATTAGTTCTTTTCATTTTTTGCGTAGTAAGTAATAATAAGTAAAGAATTATGATATAAGCAAAAACTTAACATGAACAGCAAATTATAGATTACATTTTAAAACGTAATAAGTAATAATTTATCATCATAGTGAATAATTAGTTATAATATGATGTGTAAATATTGGGATGAAAATTAAGTAATTATTATCTACATTACCTTGCCATCTCTAAGTGGAACGGAAATATATGGCCAATCAATGTAGATCAATTAATGCCGGCCGAATCGATAATACACGAGTCACCCGAGTCAAATTGATATTTGATACACAACATATAACGATATTTAAGTTACTGTTTCGAGATATATATATTTTTATTGGTTAATTATAACGCGAATGCCTTACATTTTATAGACATACAAAGAACCACTTGTTTTACCTAGTTTATTATTTAAATGAGAGTTTTATGATGCGATAAAAAATACTAAAAATAGTTAAATCCCTGGTTTTAGCTTGACAACGTCGTGCATCAATATTTATTAACATTAATGTTTTACGTAATTTAGGTCCAGCATTTATTGCTATATATGATTGTGTAACGTTTCCATAATTATGTAACTATGTATTCATTTTTGACTATTTTTGAATGTTGATCGTCTTTCCTCCTTTTTATATATAATTCATCACGATAATATCGAAAAATGGATTTTTTTTTTAATAAAAAATCATCACATAGTAATAATTGTGAATCGTCTAAAATAACTCGAATTGTGGCAAAAAAAAGCATCCTTTTAGCATTTATTACTTAGCCAAATGGCCAACGAAATTACCCCATTGTACTTAGAAGATAACGTGTCACAAGATTTTTCACGGGATTCTCTTAATGAAATTGTTAAAGAAATGTGCAATCTATATAAAGAAGGAGAATTAAAAGGTCAACATCCTCGTTCAGTCCTTGACACATTAGAACAATTTTTGATAAAGACAAAGCAAAATCCAGTTGATATTATCAATTTTTGTTTAAATGATCATATCACTCCTATGGTTCAAATAATTCTTGCAAGTTGTTATTGTTTCGGTAAATGGGTCGAAAAGGATGAGAAAAAAACATTCATTTATTGTCAAAAATCTGCAGAAATGAGAGACTCTGTTGGAATATATCAGGTCGGATATTGTTATCTTTATGGAATTGGTGTTAAAAAGGATGAACTTAAAGCATTCATATATTTTCAAAAATCTGCAGAAATGGGTGATGGTAGAGGAATATGTCTTATTGGATATTGTTATCAATATGGAATTGGAGTTGAAAAAGACGAATATAAAGCATTCTTTTATTATCAAAAATCTGCAGAGACGGGACACTCTGGTGGAACAAATGACGTTGGAAAGTGTTATTTTGATGGAATTGGTGTTGAAAAGGATGAACATAAAGCCTTAATTTATTATCAAAAATCTTCAGAGATGGGGAATGTTAATGGTACATGTAATGTTGGAAATTGTTATCGATATGGAATTGGAGTCGAAAAGGATGAACATAAGGCATTCAATTATTATCAAAAATCTGCAGAGATGGGAGATGCTCGTGGGATGTCTAATGTTGCTGAATGTTATCGAAATGGAATTGGAACAGCAAGAGATCTAGATAAAGCTAAATATTGGTATCAAAGGTAAATTTTAATTTTTAAGTTTAAATTTGTGTAGCTGTATTGTGCACAAAAACTCGTAAGATCAGGTATATTAAAAATCAAAAAACATACCAGTATTAATTTAAGGTCAGCGCTAGGATTAAAATTTTTTGAAAGGTAGTTTCATAAGCAAAATTTCGGGTATTAGAAAAGTTGGCACACCTGATCTTGGTTTTGATTGGTAGATTAGGGTAGTGCAAGTCCCCATGATCACAATTACTATATTTGTTCATGATATATATTTAATAATAACTTAATATTCCAATAACTTCATATATTTATATTGTATTAGGGAAAAAGATTTAATATTAGATATCAAAGGTATTAAATATAATTAATTTATTATAAACAATATTATTTATTTTGTTATAATTCAAAATTGACAAGGTTTATAAATAATTAATAGTTACAAACAAGTTGATACAAAATACATATGTTGAAGATAACTTAGAAGAAGATTTGAAAAAAATATTAAACAAAAATAAATATCAGTTATCTTGGATTTCTTTTGATGAATTTAAAGATATTGAAGTGATAGGTAAAGGTGGATTTGCAACTGTATTTTATGCTAGATGGTATGATAAAAATCATTATTTAAATAGGCAAGTTGCGCTTAAATTACTTCATGATTCAAATAAATATCATGAAGAATTTATAAAAGAGGTAAATTTATTAAATATATATATATTGTTTAATGATAATATTATTTATGATTAAGCATTTACATTGTGTTCTAATTTGAAATACATTTTTTTTAATAATAATAAGTTAAAAGCATATTGTGAAATCGGTCTTAAAGATTCAACTTTTTTAAAATGTTTCGGTATATCTAAAGATAAAGCTTCTAAGGATTTCGTTCTTGTCATGGAGTATGCCGCAAAAGGTTGTTTGCGCAATAATCTAAATGCTATAGCACAAATGGAATGGGAAGATAAATTGAATCTGTTACAATGTGCTGCATCAGATCTTCAGATTATTCATTCTCATGACCTTATTCATCGAGATTTACATAGTGGAAATATATTATTAAATAGCTTAAAAATTTTATACGGTAAACCTGTACCTTTTGAACATGAATCAAATTTACAATTTCAATTACAAGCATGTGAGGGTTTAAGACCACATATTTATGAANTGCATCAGATCTTCAGATTATTCATTCTCATGACCTTATTCATCGAGATTTACATAGTGGAAATATATTATTAAATAGCTTAAAAAGTGCGTACATTGCAGATTTAGGACTTTCAATAACCGCTAATATTGAATTAAAATCAAAACCTGATGGAATTTATGGAATTTTACCATATATTGCTCCTGAAGTTTTGAACAGGCAATCGTATACTAAAGCATCTGATATTTATTCATTTGGTATAATAATGTGGGAAATTTTATACGGTAAACCTGTACCTTTTGAACATGAATCAAATTTACAATTTCAATTACAAGCATGTGAGGGTTTAAGACCACATATTTATGAAAATACAGCAACATTTTATGTAGATTTAATGAAGAAATGTTGGAATATAAAACCAGAACAACGACCGACAGCAAAAGAAATTTATGATATTTTTACAGAATGGAGAAATAATGAAATTATTTTATCAAAATTATCTGAATCTGATAAAAAACTACAACATCTAATAATTGATGATATTCAAATAAATATTGATTCTCATTATAAAAGTAGTTTTATTTCATTTAATAGTGATTATAATTATCAAGGTAATTATGAATTTAATTTTTTTTAAATTGGCTTATATTCTATATTAAAGCATTGCTTGATTATCCGATTTGTAGGCAGTAAATTAGATGAATTGGAAATACCGGATACACCATATAAATCGCATTTTGTCATAGATTTTGATAATTTACATGATTCAATAAAATGTATGAAATCAGAGGATATAAAACCAAAAGATGAAGAAATTCATGTCTTAACTTGTAAAAATTTTTTTATAAAAAAAAATTATGTGTCAGGTGTATGTGGATTATTTACTATTGTTTTATTCGAGATTTTTTTTATATTACTTTTAATTTTTTCTCGAATATGAAACAAGAGTAATCCTCAAGATAGAGATAAGTGTCGCATAATATTTGAGAGCCCTTATGCCTAGTAAGGGGAATGTTACCATATTCCTCCGAAAATAAGCAACCCTCGAAGCAATCTTTATAGCCAAAACTCTCGTGATCTAGTGATTGGGTCTGTATAATTTTGGTGCCATTCGAATCGTCTTATTAAAACGATTCGAGTGGTACCAAAATCATGCTGATTTAATCATTAGATCACGAGAATTTTGGTCATGAAAATTCCTCCGAGGGGGTACTTATTCTTGGAGGAATACGGTAATTGATAATGAAATATGGGTAATGTAGGGAAGGGTTTAACTCGTTCCTCGAACAAATTATGTGGTGGTACAAATGACCAGAATTTCGACGATGATCATAGTGCCGGGTGGGATTAATAGGATCGGGTATGGTGGATACCGTGATCGTTGATCAGCAGGGACGATAGTAAAAGAATAATAAGAGTTACACGAATGAATAATAATAGTAATTAAATAGTGTAGGGATATAAATAAGAAAATGTAAGAGTTGGGCTTTGAATGAATAAAGTATTGAGAAGTTTCGAGTGAATAAAAATTGACCTGAAAAGTGTGTATTGTCTTATACAAGTGTCAAGCGAGACTGATTAAAATATACCTTTGAGTTGGATATTGAAACAGTAGGTACTTTTAACCCTTGACAATAACTTTGATTTGGAATCCGAATTTCTTATGCAAACTTTACGACCCGTACTTAATCCACATAAATGCAGATATGAACGTTTACATTACTAATTTTTAAAGTAACGAACTTATTATCTGATATGTGTGATTTATTTCATACAAAATTAGTATATAACTTAAATCCTTATGCTATAGGATTTATAATACAATATCTAATTTGTTAAAGTTTTGCGGATATACGCAAATGTTATATGGATATGCAAGAGTTGTGAATACTCATAACCTGAGATTTAATACAAGTAAACTTAGCATATCCAGCGTAACCAATAATCGAGGTCGCAGTCATCTGATATTCCGACCTGTTATTGTTCGAAAATTTAGAATTCGACGTAAAAACATTTGCTTATATTATTTCTATTTAGTATAACGACTTCTTGCTGCTAATTATGGTCTATATGCCATGTTTAAAGTTGATTTTAGTACAAGCTTTCTCTTTTTATTTGCAACATATGAGTTTTTTTATAAATAAATGTTGGGGATTATGCTGAAAATGGATTATGCTGAAAATTTTTCATATTTTATTATGAAAATTGTAAATTTTTTTAGGGCCTTTTTTGTGGTCTTTTTTTTTTATAGTTAGGTTAGGGTTAGTGTGCAGTTTTATTAATAAAAGAGTATATGTGGGTTTTAGTAGGTATTTTAGGTTTAAATAGAGACCCCAAATTTTCAGCATAATCCATTTTCAGCATAATTCCCCACAATAAATATAATGTAGCGAAATAAATTACTAATAAAATAATACAAAGCAAATATTGAAATAATACTGAAATAAGTCAGCGCATGGTTCTTCATGACTCAGTATGATCAAAATTGTGATTCAGTGTAGTATTTTTTCAATGCGCATCTACTAATGCTAATTTTCCTTCTAAATCAAATTCCATATCATAAAGATTCATAAAGTCAGTGTATTGTTCTTGCAAAGTACATTTGTTAATGCTCTTCCTTCTTCTGTTCCAACTTTATTACACCAAGATTCAAAGATTTCGGTGCGGTGTTCTTGCAAAGTACTTCCGTCAGTGCTACACATCTTTCTGTTCCAAGATTAACGTGGTTTTCATACTAAGTGCAATCATTAATGCTTTTCATTCATCAGATCCAAAGGTCACTATATTAAATATTTAACTCCTTCAGTGCATTGTTTTTACAAAGGTCACAATATGATCGTTTCACATGACTAATAAAAGCTTTAAAGTTAATGAACCAGCTTTGGCCCGGAGGGTCCATATTGTTGTATTAAATTCAAGACGGAACATCTAATGACAGAAAGAAATGCTTTAAATCTAATGCACCAGCTTTGGCCCCCGGAGGGGCCCAAATTGGTGCATTAAATTCAAGACGGAACATCTAATGACAGAGCCCAATTTGGTGCATTGAATTCAGGATGGAAATCTAATATCGGAAAGGAAATGTTTTAAATTTAATGCACTAGCTTTGGCCCCGGAAGAGCAAAATTTGGTGCATTCAATCCAAGATGGAACACCTAATAACTAAAGCAAATACATGTACTAGCTTTGGCCCGAAAGGGCTCAAATTGGTGCATTAAATTTAAGACGAAACATCTAATGATAGAAAAGCTTAAGAAAATTTTCTTTCCGAAATAAAAATAAGAATAAAACAAATAAATCTATTTCCTTTAGCATATGGGCGGCGAAGCCGCCCACATGATCATGTTCTAGTATTTTACAAAAAATGAGTGGTAATTTGACTAATATTCGGCTAAGCACTGCATTACGTGACACCGGTTCACATGATCAGCAGAATCACAAATCCACCAAACGTGACTCGCCTCGATGTTACACAACAGCGGCAATCACCAAGAGTGCCAGCACGGGTCACAAGCCACATACGACTCAAACCATCACACGAATAAGCCCCTAAAAATATGCCATAAATACCAAGACCCCAAACCCTACAAACTCTGTCCTGAAAAATTTGAAAATTTTATTCGCCCCACCCAAACCTTCCACAAACCAGAGGCATTATGCCGGAACAAGCACCTGATTCTTGCATTTATTTAAAATAAAATCCTCTATAATCATCACTTGAGGTAAAAAAAACATAACAAACCGCGGATTTAGGATAAAATTTTTAATCTTATTCTAATAAAATTTAGTTACAGTCATTTGTACTTCGAATCAAAGAAAGTGCTGAACAATTTATGCAACAGCTAAAGGTCAAATTTTTACCATCGAAGATAAAAAGTCAGGAACAATTAAAGTATATTTTAAGGAATCTGCTCATTATAATAATAATTCTGATGATTGTAGCAATGGTGAAGGAATGTCATATTCCACAAATGTGTCAAATTCCACAGAAGCAAAGAAAGTAAAAGACCATTTCCTCAAGAATAGATTAAAATTCCATAAAAGCAAAGAAGGCAAACTGCTGCAGCAGGCGGGAAATCAGCAGCTGAATAACTAAGCTCATTTAATAACTATCTGATGTGAGCAACAATTAGTTGCAAGTCAAGAAAAATGCAGCGTTGACCAAGTTCCTAATGATGATCATGCATATAGGTCAGAAAACAAATTTGATTATTACTCAACAGGACCAGTCTTAGAAAGTTTTATATCTGGTGGATTTCCAGAAGGAAGTTTAAAGAAAATATGGATAGATAAATTAAAGATAATAGTTGGAATGCATGATATGATAAACCGAATAAAAAAGACATATCCTTGGTTATTACCTGATGACTATATGAATAGTTGTATTTGGATGTCAAGTAATAGGCAATTTTTCAAAAGGAACATATAGATATTTCTTGAAGCTTAATAATAAGATATCTTTATTGTATTGTAGGATTACAAATAAACTTTTATGCTATGGATGTTTGAGCAGATGGAATATATCAGTTTGGATTAAGAAATAAAGCATTTTTTCCTGCATTATTACAAGAATTATCAGCTTATGCATCAATTCATGTGATGTTGCATTCCTTAGAGGTTTGTATTAGTGTTTTTTTTTAAAAAAAACTAGGTAGTATTATGTTATTTACTTAATTTCTTACTAATATACATACAGTATTACTATGCTTATTAATTTGATTCAGCATTGATTAAACTAACTTGTAAATTATTGCTCAGAACTTAAAGTGAAAAATGCAAAATTAAGACGAAAATGTGACTACTTGTATCAAGAAAATAATTTGATCTTTACAAACAATACTCCTAATCAGTGTTTAAAATTCAATGTTCTAATGGTTCTCAATGAACATTTGAGTTTTTTTAAAAACAATGATTTTTAGAAAAGGTTCTCTTATTTAAGAACATTTTATCCTTTTGAAATGTTCTCAATGAGAACATTTATAAAATTTTATGTTCTAGATTTACTATAAGAACAATAAATTATATAAAATGTTCATCAATTTGATAATGTGGTTTGATTAAGACAAATTCTGCATAAATAAATAAATATATATATGTATATATATACATACTATGTATAGCACATATGTTTAAAGTTGTACAATATGGATAACAAATAAATATTTAAGAAAATAACCTTTGAAAATTTTTAAAATAAAATTTTCAGTAACTAAGAAGTGTATTTTTATATAGAGAGTATCATTATTATGTAAACTTAATATATAGATGATATGGGTCAAATGATATGCTGATACTAAGCAAGTAAAAAAGACACAAAATATTCTTAGTATGAAGTTTAAATAGTTAAATAACAAAGCAATTGATTCTAATTTATTGTAGTAGTATTAGTAAAATATTATAGAAAAGCTTGTTTTATTATGAGCCAATATAAAACGTGCTTGAAGTTTTATAAAATTATTAGAAATTGAATCATAATACATTGTGTTATATTAAAAAACATATAAAGTTAAAAAATATTAATAGATAAGAAGTATAGAATATGAACATTTTTTAAAAATTAATGTTCAATATATTTAATATATAATGAACACTAAAAAGTTTTTGAGAACAATAAAGTTTTAAATAATGCTCTTTTGAGAACATAACTTTAGATTTGAATTTTAAACACTGCTCCTAATACGTCCCACCAGAAAATGTCAAGAACTTAAACTAACAAACGATGACGTATAAACTAATTTGTTGCTTAAACTTAGCAGAGAACACTCAAAAAAGTTATTTGCAACTTGTCGATTTATAAGAAAAAAAAAAATTTTATTTTACACACTAGAATATATGCAATATCTGCTGGTTTTTTTTTTGTCTTTACGTTATACAATCAATTATCTTTTCTTTTTTTTTTTTTAACTTCACTACTCTATAATTTAGTAGTTACAACATCAATTGAAGAAGTTTTTTTTTTACATATCATAATTAACATATCACAATATCATTCTATAAAATGTTACACTATTTGTTGAAAATTCAGTTCAACAGTGCTTGAACTACGTAGATGACCATGAATAACCTTCTTAACAATTTATGACAAATCATACCAATCATTTAAATTGACAAATATTTATTCATAATTAAATACGTGGAGTAGCATATATAATATGAAGGGTTACTGTACGATTTTCATAATGTCATTTTCCGAAAAAAAACACAATACTAACTAATACCATCTAACTTTGCCCTCTCGGAAAAATGGCTTTCGGAAACTCTAGTTTGTGTAACAAAACACTTTACGACGTCGATTAACAAATATTCATCAAGAAATTTTTTAAGCTTTTCGAATGCATTGCGAAATAAAACCAAATATTTTTATATCATTTTTAAAAAATTTACAGTAGATAAATGAATAAGAATTTCAATCTTGTTTACTTTTTTGAAAAAATATCTTTATTAATTTGATAAAATTAGATACAATCCTCACATTAAGTTTAAATTCTTAACCAATTGAGCCAGTTTAGAATTCGTTATACAAGTTGATTCGCAATCCACAAGAATTCGATTCGACGTACGTACGTACGTACGCACAAAATTTACCTATTTTGATACTTTGTTTAAATTAAATTCAGAAATTTAGTACAAATTCTCTCTTTTATTAGCTACGTTGTTTGTTTTTTTTACACTTAAAGATTTAATTAAATATTTACTTTGATATATTTAATCGTATAATAATTATTAATACAGTATTTCCGTATTTTAAATATATGATTTAAAACTATATTATAAAATTTGAAAGGCGGTGTTTTTGCAAACGAATCTGTTAATACATTTTCTTTTACTCCTGCTCCAAAATTATCCTTCCAATCTTTTAAAATTCAGTATAACTAAAGCAGAGACCCAAAGAAGTCATAGTGGTGTTCTTGCAAAGCACATCTGCTAATGTTTTATCTTCTTCAGAACCAAATTCATTATAATAAAGATTTATAGAAGTCAATGTGTTATTCTTACAAAGTGCATTTGCTAATGCTTTTCCTTCTACAGAACCAAGTTTATTACTAGCAAGATTCAAAGATGTCAACGTTGTATTTTTGTGAAGTGCATCTGCTAAAGCTATACCTCCTTCCGATCCAAGATTATTATAACTAATATCTAATGAAGCTAACGTGATGTTTTTACAAAGCGCATCAGCTAATGCTTTTCCTCCTTCTGATCCAAGATTATTATCACTAATATCCAAAGAAATCAAGGTAGAATTTTTACAAAGTGCATATGCTAATGCTTTTCCACCCTCTGATCCAATATTATTAGATAACCAATTTCCATCAGCTTCACCTTTACCAAGATTTAAAGAAGTTAATGTATTATTCATGCAAAGTGCATCGGCTAATGCTTTTCCCGCTTCGACTTCAAGTCTATTACATTGAAGATTCAAATTTTTTAACGAAGTGTTTTTGCAAAGTGCATCTGCTAATGCTTTAATTCCTTTAAATCCAAGACAATTTTCACTGAGATCTAGAAAAGTTAATGTGTTGTTCTTACAAAGTGCATCTGCTAACGCTTTTCCTCCTTCTGATCCAATATTATTACCACTAATATCCAAAGAGATCAAGGAAGTGTTTTTACAAAGTGCATTTGCTAATGCTTTTCCTCCTTCTGATTCAATACAATTAGATGCCCAGCCTCCACCACCTAGACCAAGATTCAAAGATGTTAACGTGGTGTTCTTACAAAGTACATCTGCTAATGCCTTTCCCTCTTCTGATCCAAGTCCATTTAATTCAAGATCTAAACGTTTTAGGGTATTATTCTTGTAAAGCGCATCAGCTAATGCTTTTATTCCAATAAATCCAAGAAAATTCTCACTAAGATCCAGAAAAGTCAACGTAGTGTTCTTACAAAGTGCATTTGCCAATGCTTTTCCTCCTTCTGATCCAAGATTATTATGACCCAAATTCAATGAAGTTAATGTGGAGTTCTTGCAAAGTGCATCCGCTAATGCTTTTCCTCCTTCAGATCCAAGATTGTTATATTGAAGATTTAAATCTTTTAAGGTTTTATTCTTGCAAAGTACATCTGCTAATGCCTTCCCTCCTTCTGATCCAATATTATTAAAAGATGACCAAATTTGTTTACTAAGATCTAGAGAAGTCAAATTAGAATTCTTATAAAGGATCTTTACTAATACGTCTATTGTTTTGGATTTAAAATCACAAACGTTATATAAACCTATAGTCATAATATTGGTGTTCTTATAAAGTTTTTCAAATATTATTTGATCGCAAATAATTTCATCAAGACTTAAATATTTAAGATTTTTACAAGTTCTTAGAAACATTGTAATCAAAGTACTTTTAACGGCATTTTCAAGCTCACATCCTGTTTTTTGTAATTTTTTTTGCCTTTCATAACGAAACCACTTTGTAACTCCGTTATATAAAGAATAATTATTAATAGATGTTATATAACTTGTATATTCAAATAGTGGTTTTGGATAACTTGGAAGAGTAATTTTAAAAGGAATTAATAAAGATTGTTCTTCAGTATTTAAAGTTAAAAGAAATATTCTTATAAGTCTTATATCGTTAAGATTTTTTAGTTCGTTCCATAATATTGGTATAATAATTCTACACCATTGTCGGTTTACAAGTGCACATGAAAATAAGTTTTTGGAACTATATCGGAGGTTATTGAATATTGTATTGTAACATTCATTCGGTAGTGCCATATTATGAAAAAGAAAAATTTTAAAAAATTTTTATTAGGTAATGAACGTACGTTCAGTATGTACGTTTTTATTAACGCAGTTAAAAAACATTACAAATATTTTGTGAAACGGTTTCGATCTTATTTTGGTTAGTTTTGATTAAATTTGGTTAAGATTAATTTGTGTGCATCGGTAGGACTATTTTAGTATGATCTTTTAATGATGGGGTTTGTAGATGATCTCAAATGACCTTTTGAATGACTTGATTATGATCGCATGACCATTTTAATATATGTTTAATATACCCAAAATGACCTAGATCATTTCATAAAATGGCAAATGATTATAAAATTTACCATCCCTGGGTATAGGTAAGTTACACGGAAAGTAAACCATTTTTAAATAAAAAAAAAAAGGATTACCGTATGATTGCATGATCACTTTTAGTAATAGAGTAGGACAAGAGCACTGCGTAAAAAATTTAAAAGGATGCAAAAGACTGATCTTATGCACTGTTGGACTTTCAGACTTTTTTGTTTACGAGTTGTCTTCTCTGATTCGAATTCTTTTTGATTGACTGATGACGCCAAAGACTGTCAAAAAACAGATTTAATGAAAGTAAAAATATCATAAATCATGTATACCATCTAACGCCCAAATTGTGAATTTCCTTTCGATTAATAATCAATATATAATCGGAATTTTTTTCACATGCAATAATAAAAATTACTAATAGTTTAAATTATTACTAATTTCGATTTTGATTCCTAAATTCGTTAAAAAAAACATTATCAGGAAAAAAAATTACATCATTCAGAAATTTTACATACAGAACTTGTACTGATTCATTCATCGATAATTGGAAATTAATAAATAACTCATAGTATATATATAATAATAAATCCTCTCTAACGCTAATCAAAGGTCCCCTGCACGTAACTTCTAACGCTAATCAAATCTTCCCTGCTGTTACGGGAAGAATTGGACGTTCCTTAGTTCTATGATGCGAAAGATGATAAAAGGCAACTCGCCAGAGGCGTGACTTGGTGATTTAACCCGATTTAGTGTAAACGTGACTTGTGTATTAATATAGTCAAAGTTTATTATATGCTTATTTGGACTTAATTCTTGATAATCCCCAAGATTCTTCCAGACGAAGAGCTAAAACATCCTTATTTTATACTTTACAAATATTATGGGAATCACTAATCTAACATTATAGAATATTATGGAAACTACGAGACTAAAATCATACGTACGACGCTATCATGCGTATAATACGATAGATTGTTTGATTTCTAAATCATTCCGCCGTAAGCCGAGCCCCGAGCATGCATGATCGATTATGCACGATTAATTATATGCAGAATCGATTGTGTATTGCCGATATGCATCGATGGATTGTCATCTGATCATCGGAAAATATCACGTTTACCCCGTGACACTGCCTTGCACGGAATTCCTTCTAGTGTTAATCAAAACACCCTTGCATGTAATTCCTTATATTGCCAATCCAAGCCCCTGATAAATATCAAAGCCCTCAGCACATGTTTATTTTATATAATAAAAAAAAAATAATCCCGTTCATATTAGCAAACCTGTTTTAACTAGTTTAGGGTCAAATGAAATGTATATAAAGAGTATGATAAAAATAAAAAAAATTAAATTTACCATACACAATCAAATAAAATACTCGTAATAACTGACAAAACTTGCACCTACGTATTAAGACGCCAGTGATTACTTTCGCTATGTCGTTCGTGGTCTTTGAATGCTGCATTTTCAATAACACAACGATTCGATTTCCGACCCGACTTCGCAAGTCAAAAAAAGAAATAACTTTTTATGTAAGGAATGACAACATGTCGCATGGATTTACGCCGCTGAACCTGAATTTGGTAGTACATTAAATACGTACATATATAAGTGCGTTAGATACGTAAGTACTACTGTATATACACTAAGTCATGACAAACATAGCAGAAGAATGGCTTGAAAAAGCTATTTCCGATGGACATATTAATTATATCGAATATAATAAATTAATAAACCCCGTTGAGATCGGCATTGGAGGGTTTGGAAAAGTTTTCAAATACGAGTGGAAAGAATGTGAATTAACTGTTGCTCTTAAATGTCTTAAAGTTGATACAAACATAGATGAAAAAATCATTAAAGACTTCATTGATGAGGTATTAATATGCATATGTTATATTGAAACTCCAATTGCGTCCTATTATAGAATAATAAATTCCTATAATTCCTATAATTAGCTCAAACTATTACGAAAAGTTTCGTGCCATCCAAACGTTATTACGTTTTATGCAGTTACAAAAGGTAAACAAACGATTTATAATTTTGATGGTGCCAAATAATAATTATATTAAACAAAGTTTCATCAAATTTAAATTTATAGACAACTACGGACATTATAATATGATTTTAGAATATGCTAATGAAGGAACTTTACGCGAATACCTAAAAATAAATTCTACAAAATTACGATGGGCAGATAAACTATGTATTGCTAAGGAACTAGCACACGGACTTTTATTTTTACATAATAGTGATATTATTCATAGAGATCTGGTAAATATAGTACTATGCACATTTTACGTATTTACTTGTATTTATTAATTTTACTATTACATTCTTTAATTATTATATTTTAAATTTTAGCATTCAAAAAATATCTTAATTCATCAAAGCCAACCAAAGATAACAGATTTTGGACTATCAAAACAGATAAATGAAAATTCTTCGACTTCAAGCTCAATCATTCATGGAATGCCTGCATATATCGAACCTCAATGCTTTATCGATCAGAAATATAAACGTGACAAAAGATCTGACGTCTATAGTTTTGGAGTAATCCTCTGGGAAATTTCCAGCGGAAGACCTCCATTTCAAACTTTTAAACCCAACGATTATTCACTCGTTATTCACATATCTAATGGAAATAGAGAAGAACCTATAGAAGGTACACCATCACAATATATCGAACTTTACAAAAAATGTTGGGATAAGGATCCTGACAATCGCCCAGAAACAAGTGTAATTTTCAATGATATAAAACAACTTGTTCTTAACGAAACTTTTGATCAATACGATCCTATCGAAGCATCATCTGAGAATAACGAAGTTTCATTAAGTCATCAATACAATACAAACGCACTTGCAGATTCACTTGAAATTAAGACATGGTCTCCACTTTATTTAACTGACACGAATAATTCAAATTCTTTGATACAAAATAATAGTATTATTGAGAATTTGAGAAAGGAAACAATTGAATTTTTCAACCAACCGAAATTTCTCAAAGCATTTGAGGTACTTTGCAAAAACTCCACGCTGACTTCTTTGGATTTTGATGAGGATCTTGGAACAGAAGGCGGAAAGGCATTGGCAGATGCACTTTGCAAAAATAATACACTGACTTCTTTGTTTCTTGCACATAATTATCTTGGATCAGAAGGAGTAAAAGCATTAGCAGATGCACTTTGCAAGAACTCCACGCTGACTTCTTTGGAACTTACATTTGAGGATCTTGGACCAGAAGGAGTAAAAGCATTAGCTGATGCACTTTGCAAGAACTCCACGCTGAAAGATTTGAATCTTGGCTATAATAATTTTGGATCAGAAGGAGGAAAAGCATTAGCAGATGCACTTTGCAAGAACTCCACACTGACTTCTTTGGATCTTAGTTGGAATAAACTTGGATCAAAAGGAGGAAAAGCATTAGCAGATGCACTTTGCAAGAACTCCACGTTGGCTTCTTTGAATCTTGAACAGAATGATCTTGGATCAGAAGGAGTAAAAGCATTAGCTGATGCACTCTGTAAGAACACTTCCTTAATTTCTCTAGATCTCAGTTATAATGAACTTGGATCAGAAGGAGTAAAAGCATTAGCAGATGCACTCTGCAAGAACTCCACGCTGACTTCTTTGAATCTTCGAAGGAATGATCTTGGATCAGAAGGAGGAAAAGCATTAGCAGATGCACTTTGCATGAACTCCACGCTGACTTCTTTGAATCTTCAAGAGAATGATCTTGGATCAGAAGGAGGAAAAGCATTAGCAGATGCACTTTGTAAGAACTCCACGCTGAAAGAATTGAATCTTGCCTATAATAATCTTGGATCAGAAGGAGTAAAAGCATTAGCAGATGCACTTGGCAAGAACTCTACTCTGACTTATTTAGATCTTAGATCAAATCTTGGATCAGAAGCATTAGCAAATGCACTTTACAAGAACTTTACGTTGACTTCTTTTAATCTTGTATATAATTATCTTAGATCAGAAGGAGTAAAAGCATTAGCAGATGCACTTTGCAAGAACTCCACGCTGAAAGAATTGGAGCTTAGTTATAATAATCTTGGATCAGAAGGAGGAAAAGCATTAGCAGATGCACTTTGCGCGAACTCCACGCTGACTTTTTTGAATATTAGTGAGAATAGTCTTAGTTTTAAATTAGTATCAAATAATCCAAATCTTAAAATAGTTCAATATCAATAAATTTCATAAATTAGAATAAAGTAGTGATGTAAATTACAAGTTAAACGTAAAAATTACAAATTGATCAATTATCATATTTTGTAAAAATATTAAATTGAGATTTAATAAATTTATTACGATCTAGAAATGAGAGAGATTCCGCTAATTCCAAATATACAAATTGAAAGAGTTGCATAATTAATGTCAATTACATTGATTTTGCAAGCCTGAATTTGCAACAATGCCACATTAATTTGTTAAATTACAATATGATATACGTACATACATAGATCTGACAACACAGTATTATAATACGGCAATACTTTAATTCAGTAATTTGATGGCAACTATAGACCAAAATCGTATGTGTAGTACGAACTTAAGTACATTATCCGTTATGAAAAGGTTTGAGATGACTAGATGAGGTCAATACGAATCAATATAATTAAATAATATTTTATGAGAAAATATTAATGTTTACTATAGTAATTACTGCAATATTTTATTCCTGCAACAATAATTATAAAAGCGCCGTATCTTAAACAAAAAAAAAATAAGAAAAATATAGAATGGTCAGAAACCGAATACTTTGTTTTGAACCTGTATAATGAATGTATTTTACATTTAAAAATTTTTCTATAAAATGCCTTTTTTGGTAAATCGTTTCTAATTACTAAAACATCTAATTCAAACGAAATAATTTATAGGTTCATTTTTTAAACTAAGTACCTGATTTTGAGGCAATACTAGAACGTTTTCTTTCGCACGTGTTCAGGTGTTCGGAATTCACATCAGGACGATCAAAATTCGATCTCACTAATAGACTGCTTTCTTTTTATGAGAGAAGTCGGTGTAAGATTTTTATTAAAAACCAAACAACTTAAATAAATATGTATATAACATAACTGATAATATAAAGAAACACTAATAATTCTATGTTCCACTTTTGTTCAAGACAAAATACGTGAGAGCATAATTTTTAAAGTAAATTCAACATTTTTAATATAGGCTGTTTAAGCTCATGAATATTTAATACTTTTAATATATGTATATAGATTTTTTGCATATTAGATGAATATAATTACAAAATTTATCTACTTTAATTTATTTATATAGACCTCACTAAATTGGAATCTATCGAATCAATTCTAAATACGCTTAGGTTGAAAGGAAATTTTAAATTCACTCAAATTAATAAAAAATTTAAAACCAATGTAAAGTTAATTCTAAATCCATTTAGCAATATTCAATTTTCATTTGAATCATAATACGGTCAACTCTCTCTAAGCGTAATTCATTGGGACCGGACTTTTGGCAACATGTAGTTAGAGAACAATTAAGAAAAAATTGCATTTAGAGAAACAAAACATATACCAAAATTGCATTCAGAGAAAGTTGACTTAGAGGTGTTGCACTTATAGAAAGTTGACTGTATTTATGCATCTTCAAAACTCTTTTTGCTAATAAAAAATCGAAAAATATTCAATAATTTTGACGAAAATAATCAAATATATTGATGAAATAAGAAAAAAAATCTCAAAATAGATTTTTTTTTTATTTGCAAATAGGAGTGAATAATTATTTATGTACTTCCAAAGTTCATTATCTGGTAAAACTAAATCAAAAATAATTAAAACATTAATGAAAATAAGTGCTTCGACATAACCAAGAAATTTTCTATAAAATTTTGTTTGATATTTTTAAAAGAATAAAATTTGTTATGAGACCTAAATTTACAAACTTATAATTCAAAATATAACAAGTCCTATTTTCAATAATATACTGGGTCGTAGCTTTTTCCTTAAATAAGTTTTAGGTGTAAAAAAACAATATAGCAAAATATAAACATGAGAACTTCTGCTAAAAATTTGAACTTATATGTAACATATAAATTTTATATAATTGCGTAATGTTAGCCAAACCAGGAATGATGTGTATATAAGTTTACGTCGAAATCGAAATAGTAATTCCAAATCAACTTGTGTTGCATCGGGATTTTTAAACCGAATCAAATGGCTAATGAATTCAAATTCAATTAATGTGGGTTTCAAAGTTAACAATAAGTGGTGCATTTCAAATAAGTAGGATTATTTAAATAGCGTTTTTATTATGTTGAATTATAGATCGGAAGAATAAAATAAGATTCTCTAGTTTAATTTTGAAACTCCAATACGGAGATTTAAAGTTACATAACGATAAAATTTAATCATTACATTAATCGATGTTGCAAGATCTTTATTTTATTACAAAAGAAGATTTGATTTCTGTTTTAAGATCCATTAGAAATTTGCAGATCATAAAAAAAAAAATTGACAACCCGGATATTGGGCGATTTCTAAGTGATTTCTGATTTTTTAAAACTGGATTTACTAATTTTCTCCTCAGGTTCCTATTTGGCGAATGTAAATATCATTTCCCATTGA
This sequence comes from Gigaspora rosea, assembly GCA_003550325.1. Lineage (NCBI taxonomy): Eukaryota > Fungi > Glomeromycota > Glomeromycetes > Diversisporales > Gigasporaceae > Gigaspora > Gigaspora rosea. Next base: position 287,507 of record QKWP01000008.1, on the reverse strand, counting down.
ACGAAATAAATTACAATACTGATCAGAATGACTAAAAGTTATTTTCAAACATTGATATTAAAATTTTTTTATAATAATTTTATGTTTAATATTACTGTTTTGTTTCTTTGAGTTTATCGCTTTTTTTAAACTTTTGTAAATAATCTTGCGTAAACGATTAACAATTTATCGAATATTGACTGTATCAACAAAAATGAGCTTGTGGTATTTTAAGAGTTGTAATTATTATTTTGAATTTTTATTAATAAAATTTTATAAAATTTTATAAAACACAAATTTTTATTAATTAATTCTAACTTTATGCACTAAGTAAACATGTTCAGTACCTAAAAATACATCAAAACAGCAAAGTTATTTTTATTTTGCTTAAAATTTGGAGAATAGATGCAATGCATAATTTTGGATTTAAGATCAAAAAGTCAAATTTAATTATCTTTCTCCAAATTTCACGTAAAATAAAAACAATTCACTGATTTTAATGTATTTTTAGGTTCTAAATAAGTTTACTTAGTGCATGGAGTTAGAATTAATTAGTAAAATTTTGTGAATTATAAAATTTATAGAATTTTATTAATAAAATTCTATAAAATCTTATGATTCACAAACTTTTACTAATTAATTCTAACTTAGTGCACTAAGTAAACTTGTGCAGCACCTAAAAATACATCAAATTAGTAGAGTTATTTTTATTTTACTTGAAATTTGGAGAATAGATGCATAATTTTGGATTTTTGATCAAAAAAGTCAAATTTTAAGTAAAATAAAAACAATACTGCTGATTTAATGCATTTTAGGCTCTGACAAGTTTACCTAGTACAATAAGTTAGAATTAATTAGTAAAATATTGTGAATAATAAGATTTTATAAAATTTTATTAATAAAATTCTATAAAATCTTATTATTCATAAAATTTTACTAATTGATTATAACTTATTGCACTAGTTTAACTTGTTTAGAGAATAAAAATGTATTAAATCAGCAAATTGTTTTCATTTTACTTGAAGTTTGGAGAAAAGATACTTAAATTTAACTTTTTTGATCAATAATACAAAATCATACATTAATTCTTCAAATTTCAAGGAAATAAAAATAAATCTGCTGATTTGATGTATTTTTAAGTGCTAAACATGTTTACTTAGTGCATAAAGTTAGAATTAATTATTATTAATAAAATTCTATAAAATCTTATAATTCATAAAATTTTACTAATTAATTCTAACTAACTTATATAATGTTTCTAGGATTAGTATGACTGCATCACACAGCTACTCTAATTTTGGTGATCTTTCTGTTTAGGTTCATTTTAGTAATATGGAAAGTGACATTTGAATCTAAGTGTTTTATATATATATATATTGTTTAACTTTCTCCATAATTTTGATCAATCGCGAGAAGGAAAGGGTTATGTTAAACATAGATTTAAATTGGAGTGGCCTTAAAAAAATATAATTTTATTTTAATTTTAACTAATATATTTATAAAAAACTTATATGATTTATTAATATAATTTTTTTTAAAAAAAATTTAAATTTATTTAATTTTTAAATTTTAAAAATAAAAATTAGACAATTTAAATTGAATAAATGCATATCTTGTACTCTGGGATCAGTATTAAAAATTTCAGGCTCAAATACTATTCTCTAAGAACAGTATATTAGCTATAAGTGCTAGAAGTGTTCTCAAAAAATTGTTTATTGTTCTTACTTATGCTTGCTAAAAAAAAAAAAAAAAAAAAAAAAAAAAAAAAAAAAAAAAAAAAAATCAATATAATGTTATAAATATGAAATCTAATTTCAAATATGTAAGTAGTTATAATAGCAAATTAAATCTTAATAATAAAAATTAAAGAAGAATTTTATTAGTTTTTGGCTTGGCATAAAATTATGTAGCTAATTATTATATACTTATGAGAACAATAATATTGTTTTACTGTTCTCAAAAAGTTTATAATAGTGAACAGGGAAAAATTTATACTGTTCACAAATTTATAATAGTGTTCTTATAAGAACTTTGAGAACACTATTTCCAATGCTGCCTGGGATGTGTCTATATATTGCACTCTAATTTGATTGGCTAAATTATAAATTGTTATTTTTAAAAATTAAACAAATTATTGTTAAAATTTTAGATTAGGTTAAGTTAGTAGTTTTTTAAGAAATTCTTAAAAATTTTTTGTATTTAAGGTGAATAGGGGTAATTTGGCAAAGTTAACATAGCTAATATAAAAACTTTTTTATTTTTAATATCTAATATTAAAACATTTTTTGCTTTTGTATTGAACTTTATATATGATTTAGAATTATTTTTATATAAAATTAGTAATATAACATCTTGTTTTAAAGTGACATTAAATGGATTATACATTGTATCAAAAAGCTTAATTTTAGAGAGGTAGGGTATTTGGCAAATTGATGGTATTTTGTGTGATCTAGTGGTCCGAATTGAATAATTTTTATACCATTTGATCCATCTTGATAAGATGAATCAAATAATATAAAATTTATCTGTTCTGATTACTGGATCACAAAATATTATCAATTTTATGTTGTACAAAAATGATTCTTGAGGTGAATTTTGGCGAAGTATAAACATGCCAAATAATTGAAATATCTTGTGACCCAGAGATAAGAACTAGGCGAGCTTGGTACCAATTGCTTCGTCTCATTGAAATGAATTGAATGGTATAAAAATTATTTGATTCTGATCATTAGATCATAAGATATCAAAATTCGCCAAATTACTCTTATTCAACAAATTACTCCTATTCACCTTATATGCAAAATTTTTATGCTAAACAAGTTTACTTAGTGGAAGTAAAAAGGTTATCTTAATAAAATTTAAAGATACAGTATTTACAATTTCATTTTTTTAACTTATTTTTTAAAGATTTCCCTAAATTTTATTAAAACAATCTTTCTAATTCAACAAAGTAAACTGTTCAGCACTAAATTTTGCATATAGATACAAAAACATTTCAAGATTTTTTTAAAAAATTTCTTAGAATAATTCTTAATATAAAGAATCTTAATAAAAAATTGTTTATTTTTTTAAAAATAATGATAGTAAATTTAGCCATTTTAATTTTGGGTCATTTGCAAATGGCTCATGACCAAATAACCATAGTCATTTGCAAATGATGGGGTCATTTAAAGGTTATTTGGGTTATTAGTAGTGATATAGTAGTCAAAAGTAAACTTGATGATTGACATATAATCGCCCTTAGCATGTTAGTACAATACGTGTTAAGGGGTAAGAATTATAAAATTTTAGATAGTACATCAATGTGGTATCTACTTATTCATGGGCAATACAAACTCCTGGGGAGGAAATAGCAAATCGGAGAGTGCAAAATTTGACTATTCTTGATCAGCCTGACAAAGAATCTGAACATGCCAAAAAGAAGAAAAAAGCAAAAACTAATATTTAAATCGATCTTGGTGCAAATAACAGAAATGAAACAAAAGAACTCTTCCCATCGATCACTTGTACAAATTTCCGAACAAAAGAAAAACAAAATTTTTTCATTAGTAAAAGACGAAGCAGCTAGTAATACTGGTTTTTATAAAGGTTAACCTTCCTTGTGTTGTCGGGACTCCTTTATATATTCGGCATGCAAGCCAGAAGCATCAATTGTGCAAGATAACTGGCAGTGGGTGCCCTTGGTACAAGAAATTCTGGTGGAAGTTAAAAAAGAAAACTTTCGTCGACGAAGGGATTATAGCTTGGCCAGGCGGTGAACTAAGAAAAATGAGTTTTTCATCACTCTCTTTAAGGTTTTTGGTTACAAGGACTTATTCAACTATATACCCACTATCATATTCTCGCTGGAAGTCAGTTTTGCTGAAATTTTTGACGAAAAGTGGGAAATTTGGTGTACCCCCTCTAAAAGATCGGCATTGTTGTTCCTATCCTAATCGGGAAGAAGGCATGCAGGTAGATAAACAGGAATGGACGCGTAATGAGACATGACGCAATGGAGTAGGCAGATCTGCAGAAATTAAATTCCAGAATGTTCTTTTAGTTTTCTTTTTTATGTACATATAATACTTTGGAGAGGCGTTTCCTTGCGCAGTATTATATAATTTTTATCATTGATTTCAGATTTAGGTTTATTTCTATTTCTGTTTTCTTTTGTGTTTCTTTTTTTTCATTGTTTTTTTTCATTTTGTTAGCTTTCCGTCATTAGTGATAGAATTTTTCTTCGTTTCTTTTATCTTGTAGTCATTTTATTTTGTTTTTGTTTTTTGGTATATTGTTTAGGATTTGTAGTATTTCCCCTTTTTTGTTTCATTACCCTTTTATTTTCTTAGCTTCATCGTTCTTCTTGTATGGTTTGGTTATCCTCACCATTGACACTAGGTGAGAGGAATTTGAAGAGAAATCCTATGTCGCTCTTTGGCGGTGCTGACAAAATTGTCTGTCTTATCAGTGAGGCAGTGCGATAGGTCACACCAAGGTGCTCTCGAAGTATTCGGGTGATGCCGGACCTGCTATAGATAGAGTATTGATAATAAGTAATTAACATAGTTTAGTTATATTATAATCTAATATCTAATAAAGGTACCGACAAGACTGTCAAAGAGTTAAAAAAAAAAAAAA
>QKWP01000008.1:215609-280818 GCA_003550325.1 Gigaspora rosea | reverse complement strand
TTTTTTTTTTTTTTTTTTTTTTTTTTTTTTTCCACGTCATTCCTTCTATATTCTTGGTAGATTTCTTCGTAATGATTGCGTTAGGTCTAGGGTCTGGTTGGTAGGGTCTTGCCTTGTATATGTTTTGACGTAGGGCTAGGTTTGTTTCAAAAAGATCTTGTGCATCCGTTTATCACGCTGGTCCCGGTTTTGTTCTTTATTGGAACTTGAGTTGGTCTGTTTCTTTCTATGGCTAGGCATGGTCTGTGTCTTATTCTTCGTTTTTGGCAGTGCCGGTTCCACATAGATTAAGTACTATTATTATTATTATTATTATTTTTTTTTTTTAATTTCTTCCGTCTTGGGTGTGGTCTATATCTTGTTTCATTGGGTCTTGGGTCTGAACTTTGCATTCAACGACTTGAGATTTTCCTTTTTGTACGTAAGCTTGGTCTATTTCAAGTGGATTTTGTCTTGCCTCCTATGGGGTCTTGTAAGGCGGTCGTCCCGTTTTTGTCTTCGCTTTGGGGTGGTGGTGCTTGCTAATCTGATTCTTCATCCTTAGTAGGGTCTTTCTTAGAGTCTTCGATGTAGGCGGATATGGACTTGAGTATGTTTTTTTCGGAAACGGTCTTGTTTTGTTTCGCTTCATCAGCATTCTTGGGGGTCCTAAATCTTGCCATTCATGGAGCTTTCCTTTGCTGGATCTTTTGTTGGTCTTGATCAACTTCGTTGGTAGGGGGCTTGGTACGTTCCGAAAAGGTCTTGTCTTGTGGTCCATTCGTCGTGGTTATCGTTACATTTAACCATAAGATGGAATTTGGTATCTCTTTCAGGGTCTTGGATCAGACGTTAGAGAAGCCCCGGGTCTTGCGGTCTTCTGAAATTAGGATCGTTAATCAAAGGTCGAAAACGGATTTGTAGGTAGATATGAATCTAGGGATTGAATTATGGGTAAGTAGTGGTAGATTGTAATGATAAATTCGGATCTTGGTGTTAAGAAAATAGGATTGATGGTGGAGACGGGTTTGTAGGTAGGTAATGGTTTTTAGAGATAGAGTTCATGATAGAATCGGAAAGGAAAGCGGATTGTTAGGTTTAGTTGATAATTTGGGGATTGTGTAATGTGGAATAGTTGTCTAAGGTTAGATTTAGGGCGAGGGTTCAGAAATTATGTAGGGGATTTGGGAAGTGTTGATAGTTAGAATGGGGGTTTCGAATGGATGGGTTCTCGTGAATTGTAATTAGGAGTAGAATCGGATTTTTTTTTTTTAAAAAAAATATTAAACAAATAAAAATTAATGTAATTAAACAAATAAATAAATAAATAAATAAATTAGTATATTAAATAAATGCGCATAAGAGAAAAAAAAAATTGTCTTGCTATAGTGTATATCATGAGTATTAAAAATCGGAAAATGGGTAAAATTCGTTGCTTCACTCTGCGATGGCATATATGTCACGTGACGCCGTAAACTTCCTAATTTGGGCGTTTTCGGCCTATTTCAAAATCAAATAATGTCTTATATAGTATAATTATTAATTCGTTCAAGCATTCCTTGCCTCAATTCAGTTAGAATTGGTTTCCTTTCGATAAATATAAAATAATGTAAAATAATATTTTAAGCCTTTGCCTCAACTCAACCAGAGTTGGATCCATTGTTTACAAAAATTCTGTATCTAAAATAACTACTGTGTTTCTAAAAGAGTAAAATAAAATGTCCATTACTATTCTAATTTAGAATAATTCCAAAGCCAGTTATCCAAAAAGAAGAGTCCATGAATAATTTTAAGAGAGTAAGGAAAGTATTAATTTGTTTAAACAAGAAGTTTAGCTATTAAGCTACAAAGTTGAACTATAATTGTCCAGGTTTCAAGTGAAAAAGAATGGTTGCTTTCTATTAAAAGAGCTGAAACTGACTTCACTATTCCATTCCATTGTTGGTAAAGTTGTTGTTTTTCTTGTTGTTGCTTTTGTTTTGAGAATCTTTTATATTGTCTCTTTTTCCAAAAATAATATCCTTTGGATATCCTGTTCCTAAAGAAGAATACCATAATGGAAATAACCTCTAACTGTTTTTAAATGTTTCTAATTATTTTTAATATTTCTGCCAGAAGGCACCAAATGTTACAGTACCGGAAGCCTTCTTTAATTCCGATAGAGTAACAATCACACGGCTCCTGAGATCCCTTACTTTGGGCGTGAAGCGGTGTGCAAGAGGGAAGTATAGTTTCTTTTATGTCTGTAAGAAACTACACACTTCTCTGAGGCAGTTCGGTATAAAACAACAAGAGATAATACACAGTTTATTAATTGAACAAGAGGGCTATTCCAAGGTGTCTGTTCCTTAGAAATCCCAAGAGTTTATTAATAATAAGAGAGGAGGATAAATAATATAAAGGTAAAGATAAAATACAATGTCTGGATCTGTCTAAAACTAAGGGAAATAAGGTGGGTTTATATATCTATTGAGCTAAGCGTCGCTAAGCGTCGTTAAGCGTCGCTAAGCATCATTAAGCGTCACTAAGCGTCGTTAAGCGTCGCTAAGCGTCATTAAGCATCGCTAAGCGTCATTGAGTGTCATTGCACATCAATTTCGCATATCACTATTACTAAATACAGTTATTACAAAATTTCCTTATTAAGTTCTAATTTTCCAACTAACTTCTACCAAAATTAAAACCTATTCTATAACATTATTATCATTCCCACTTCAACTACCTTTAAATAAGGTACCTCTTCCGCATCAACATTAAATCAATCACTTACCTTCTAATTAATTGTTAACCGTGATCCGGATCTAGCTATTTCGTGATATCATGTCATGTGCTCTGTTTCCGTGAACGCTGTATTTAACCCGCAAGCTTACTAGTGGAAAGTTACAGTATAGTACCAGTATGGTATCGATTAGTATTTTCGCAAATCAATATTATATGAGCATATCGGACAGCACACCCTGAATTTTTAAAATCTGCACCATACTGATCCGGTATTATATATATTAGTGTTAGTGTTAGAATTATAGCCGATTATAAAGTATGGTACAGGTCTTAAAAATCAACTTGTATTTTTGCTGACCTGCTTATCTATATCATACTGATCAGCAGGAGTGTAAAGGGGTGTAAAATACACTTATTCCATTCATTCTGCTGTAACCTTTCAATATTTGGTTGATTCATGATTTACCGTTGTTACAAATCGACATATTACTGTCGTGATTAAACAATTGTTAATGAATTTGAATTGTGAAATTGTGATGACATTCTTTATAAAAAATTGGTTGTCTTAAAACATGTTGGAATGGGTTTCGGACTTTCGGACCAGACTAAAACTGTCAGACCGAACTCAAACTGGACCTGAACCAAGCCAAAAGTTTGATGTTCGAACCCGGACCAAACTGAGTTTTAAAATAGTTTGAGTTCGAGTCCGGTTTGAATTTCGAACTGGACTCGGACTTGACTAAAGTCCGGTCTCAGTTCGGGTCCGTCGGAGCCCTACTTTTGATACATATTATAAACCTTATTACGTATGTACATTGTAAGAGGCTAAATAAACCCTCCATGTAAGTACATAACTATACACTAGTAAGATAACTAAAATCAAATAAACTACTCTAATAATAGTAAGGCTTCGATCGAAGCGTGAATAGAATTGGTCTGAGTAACTAGAGTCAAATAGAGCTCTAGACTATGTCATGAGGTTTTAATATAAGAGCACAGAATTAAAATCGATGGTTAAGATTCTTAATGTATGTGATCACAGAGTTTCTGAAATCAATTACAGTAATTTAGCACAGAACAACCCGTCTTTTGTTTAAAGATAAATATTACTTTTGAGAACTGAAGTAAATGGACTTAAAAAATTATAAATTAATCAAATCTTAGCATGAGTATTAAATATTTAATATTTTGAATTATTGTTGACTTTGAATTTCATAATTTAACTAAGTTTTAATTAATTGCTATCTCCACCAATAAAATTCAAATGACTCAATAGGTCATTTCATTCTTGAAATGACCCAATGACCGGCCATTGATCATTTGAGTCATTTGGGTCATTTAAGGTCATTTAACATCACTGATTAAATTAGAGTATGCTATATAAGCAATCATTTTCATGCAAAGCATATTAAACTTCTTTTAAATTTTATAATTAAAATCGAGTATTTGTTGAAAAAGTATATGCAAAAAGTTGATATATAATATAATAGTATAATATTTTATATTATACTTCATATAAGAGAAATTTGATTGGATATTATAAATTTATTTATTTAACATAAGATGTTATAGACCCCCTCTCTAAGATATTATATAATATTTGTTACCACCCAAAATAAATATTAATTTGAACTAATTTACTATATAAAATGGAAATATTTTTATGCCACTATAGTGCTATAGCACTAGGGCTTTATAGCTAATTAAAATTTAAGATCAGTTATAACATGAAAATTAACTTTGTGCATAGAAAAAAATAATTCAGGTCTACTAAAATGCATCTATGGTGTTTTACACATGTTACACAAAACTATTAGAATAGCCAATCAAAATTTAAGATCAGGTATAATATAAAATTTTGGTTTTTTTGTTTATTTTTAAAAAAAAACATTTATATCGCAAAAGTTTGCTTATGAAACCACCTTTGGGGCTCTAATAAAAAACTTCCTTGCTAAATTTTGTATATACTAATGCCTCACCCTAACCCTAAAGTAATGAAAATTATTTTTTGGTTTATAAAAAATTTATTTTTTTTGTTTTTGTTACACGAATTTGCAAATCTAATTTACCTATGGTGTAAAACACCATAGGCGCATTTTATATTATCCAAAATAATTTTTTAAAATTTGATTATGATCAAAATTTTAGCTATAAAATTACATTTTCAAACTTTAACAAAAAATTTCTCACAAAATTTTACTATAAACTCTCTCAAACACAACTCCTGGTCCTTAATATTAAGTTAATTATAATGATATATCATTGTTAATTTTAATTTACACATTATGCCAATTTTGTTATACATAATATATTGATTTTATAAAGTAGTACCACAGCTATAGTCTGCAAAAGTATTTTCTTATTTTATAAACTACAGTAGCAGGAAGTAGATCACCGGTATTAATAAAAATTTATTAATAAAACATAGTAAAAATTAAATTTTTAGTATATATAAAAATTTTTTAAATAATTTTTTAAAAAAATATTGGTTGATACAAAATTAAATTCAATACTTAAAGTTTGTAAAAAATATTTTTTTATATTTTTAAATTTTTTTTTGCTACAGTAGTTATATTCTCATTGAGAAAATCAAGATTATGAATTTTATAAGTAATATTTATATTACTTATAGGAATTTATAATCTTGATTTTCTCAATGAGAATATAACTTGCAAAAAAATTTTAAAAAATCTAAAAAAATATTTTTTACAAACTTTAGGCATTGAATTCAATTTTGTATATACCAATATATTTTTAAAAATTTTTTAAAAAATTTTATATATAATAAAAATTTTAATTTTTACTATGTTTTATTAATAAATTTTTATTAATTCCGGTAATCTACTTCCTGCCACTGTAAATTATTAGTAATAAAAATAATTAAGTTAAATATAAAAATTAATATTTGTAACTTAATGTTATAATATATATTTATTAAATATATTTATTAAAAGTTAAATTTAAATTACCACTATTTAAATAAATTATTATTTATAAATTTTTTACTGTTAGAATAAATAAAATAACCTATAATATCAAATATGATCATAGTAGTATTCTGCAAATGCATTAGCTAATACCTTTTATCTTTCTGATCAATCACTAAGATCTAGAAAGATCAATATTATAATATTTACTTACTATTGCACTTGCTACATTAAGTTAGTAAAGAGAAATATAGAACATAATTAATGCATAGAATTAAGATCAGAAAAACAAGTTCACAAAACAAGAATGAATATTACTATTATGCTCAATCATATTAAGTTAGTAAAGGTTAGTAAATAGAGTTAATATCAGAAAACATTAGCAAATTACTTACTATTATGCTTAATTACAATAAATTAGGACTGTACTGGCACGGCACATTAGGGTGTTACCTCAACTAAGTAAATCAAACATAGGGTAATATATGAAGATCATTAATTTCGGATTTTTTATAGGCCGTATATTTAAATATTAGATTAAATTTACATTTTTTAGCATAAGTATCCAACAAAAGTGCATATAATTTTTTTTAATTTGAAGCTTTCAACTAGCTCTACATGGTAATTGGGCTATTTTTTAAATAATTTTTTAAAAAATTTCGTAAAATTTAATTAATTATTTAATATTTAATATTTATATAATAACTGAATGATTTTATAAACTTTTGAAAAAAAAAATAGCTCTATTACCACGTAGAGCTAGCTGAGAGCTGCAAGTTAAAAAAAAATTATATACACTTCCGTTAGATACAGTATTTGTATCAATAAATGTAAATTTATTTTATAATTATTTTATAATCATCTAGTATAAAAAAGTTGGTTAACGATAGTATCGAAATATAACCATTAATAAATCCGAAATAATGAACTTCATATGTTACCCCGACTATGTTTGATTTTATTAGTTGAGGTAACACCCTAACGGCACATCATTTGTAATGATAAATAAGTATTATGTCTTATTTTGTGAACTTGTTTTTTCTGATCTTAAAGTTATTTATTAATAAAGTTTTTAATATTATCTGATACAATAAATTAAAATACTTCAATGAAGGGCAATACTATTATTCTAAGAATATGAGAAAGAAGAACATAAATACTTCGATTGATGCAAATTTCTTAAGTATTAGAGTTTTTTGAAGAAATCCCTAAAATGATCAATGTAGTCATGATGCGATCTGATAGAGTCAGCATTCTGATAGTGTCGTGTTAGGATTCTGGCATTTTCGGAATTCTTGAACAGTCATGATTCCGGCACTATCAAGATTTTGAATGTCAGGATTTTGTATGCGGGATTTTAATTTGTTAAGATTTTGTATATCAGAATTTGTTGTTGGGTGTCAGGAATTTATTATAGGACCTAAATAATAAAAAATTTGTTTTTGAGATTGGCCGGATTGTTCCGAATCTGTGAATTGGATTAATTTTGGATCAATCCCGGATCAACCAGGGTTTTTAATATGGCTCGAAACATTAGACAATAAAAGCATTGAAGAGGAAAATATGAAGAATCAAAATAATAATAAAATCCGTCATTGTGCAAATTCATAATAATAACTTATATAGTATTGCCATTAGTTAGAAAAATAGTATTTACAACTCTTTCTAGTTACTGTATAAATAAATTATATAAAGGACGATTTAATGCTATTTTTGTTCTTACATGTACAAAGAACTAGTATAAAATATATATTTAAAATATAATTTAAAAAAATTGACTAATAATAACTTTTAATACACAAAATTAGCCAAATAAAATTTGTACTATAAATAAAGATTCTATTACGTATAAAAATATATTTACATTATATAACTATGTTGTTATATAATGGATTTTCTACACATAAAAATTTAGAGTTGTTTTATTTAATAATAAAATATTAAAGTATTAATTTATAAAATAGTTTTATGCTTACCGACTATAATATAAATATTTAGAGATGATTTTTTATTTAGTAATAAATTATTATAAAGCTTTTAATTCATAAAATCGTCTTATATCTACCATCTAATAATTTAATATTCAAATAAATGATTTGATATTTTATTTAATAGTAGATTATTAAGGTTTTTAAATAGCAAAATAGTCTAATACTCACAGGCTAGTACGTAATTAAATAATTAGTGATGTTTTACTCAATAGTCGATTATTATAAAATTATTAATTTATATAATGGCTTTATACTCACACTAGTAATTTTGATTGCCCTATAAATAATTAGAGATGTTTATTAGTAGTTGATTATCATAAAGTTTTATTTTATAACATTGTCTTAGATCAAGCCCTAGTAATTTAATTTACATGCAAATCGAAAGAGATGTTTTATTTAATAAAATCATTATACGGTAAAATTTTTAATTTATAAAATACAATAGCCATATACTCACGAGCTAGTAATTTGATTTACAGTTAAATAATTATAGATAATTTATTTAATAGCAAATTATTATAAAGTTTTAATTCATAAATATTCTAATACTTACTGACTAGTAATTTGATTACTCACATCTAATAATTTAATTTGCAAATAATAATTAGACATTTTATTTATTTTATAATAGATTACTATAAAATTTTAATTTGTAAAATAGTCTTATACTTACAAGCTAGTACGCAATTTAATTTATATATAAATAATTAGTGATGTTTATTTAATAATCGATTATTATAAATTATTAATTTATAAATGGTGCTATACCCACACACTAACTATTTTAATTGCTTTATAAATAATTAGAGTTGCTTATTTATAGCATATGATCATGAAGCTTTAATTTATAAATAGTCTTATACGTACAGTACTTACGTCCTAGTAATTTAATTTATTTGTATATAAAAGATGGTTTATTTAATAATATTATTATGCAATTATTAATTTATAAAATACAGCAACTTTATACTCACGTGCTAGTGATTTAATTTACATAGCTAGTAATTCACAAATAAATAGTTAGAGATGTTTTATTTAATAGTATATCATTATAAAGATTTAATTAATAAAATATTCTTAAACTCACTGTCTAGTAATTTAATTTACAAATAAACAAAGTTTATTTAATAGTAGATTATTATAAAGTCTTTACTTCATAAAAACTTATACTCACGTCTAATAATTAGATATTTTATTTAATAGTAGACTATTATAAAGTTTTTAATTTGTACACTCACCGCCTAGTAATTTAAATTACATATAAGTAATTAAAGGTATTTATTTAATTTTGGACAGCTATATAGTTTTAATTCATAAAATGTCTATACTCAAGGGCTAGTAATTTAAATTATATATATATATAATTAGAGAAAGTAATTACTATAAAATTTTGAATTTATAAAATGGTCTTAAATTCACTCGCTAGTATTTTAAAAATAACAGAGGTGTTTATTTAATAGTTGATTATTAAAAATTTCTAATTTGTAAATATTGTCTTATACTCACCAGCTAGTAATTTGCAAATAAATAATTAGTTATTTTATTTATTTTGACAGGATATATTATAAAATTTTCAATTTATAAAATAATCTTGTATTTAATTTGCATATAGATTATTATAAAATTTTTAATTTATAAAATGACCTTATACTAACCAGCTAGTAATTTAATATACATATAAGAATTAGAGATATTTCATTTAATGGTAGATTATTATTGAGTTTTTTAATTCATAAAATAGTCTTACACTAGTCGTCTAGTAATTTAATTAGCATATAAATAATTGAGTTGTTTTTTTTTAATAGTAGATAGTTGTAAAATTTTGATTCATAAAACAATAATTCGAATATTTTATTTAAAAATAGGATTATTCTTGTACTCACCGTCATCGCCTAATAATTTAATTTACATATAAATAATTAAAGTTGTATTATGTAGATTATCATAAAGCTTTTTATAAAATAGTCTCATACCAACTAGTAATTTAATTTATATATAATAATTAGAACGTTTTATTTTATAATAAGACTATTGTAAATTTTTGATTTATAAAATAGTCTTATACTCACAGCCTAATAATTTAATTTGAATATAAATAAATAGAAATGTTTTAATTTATTTAATAGTATATAGATTATTATAAAGCATTTTCTTTATAAAATAATTCTATACTCACCAACTTATAATTAATTTACATATAAATAATTAGCGATGTTTTAATTTACAATAAGATTATTGAAAAATTTTCGATTTATAAAATAGTCATATATTTACCGCCTAATTATTAAGTTACATACAATAATTAGAAATATTTTATTTGGTGAGTTGATTATTATAAAGTTTTTACTTCTTAAAACATTCTTATACTCACCAACTAATAATTAATTTATATATAAATAATTAGCGACATTTTATTTATAATAAGGTGCAAAATGTTTAATTTATAAGATAATCTTATACTGACCGCCTAATAGTTTAATTTAGATATAAATAAGTAGAGATGTTTTAATTTATTTAATAATATAAAAATTATTATAAAGTTTTTACTTCTTAAAATATTCTTATACTCACCAACTAGCAATTAATTTATACATAAATAATTAGCGATGTTTTATAATTATTGTAAAATTTTTGATTTATAAATAGTCTTATATTCACCGCCTAATAATTTTATTTACATATAATAATTAGAATGTTTATTTAATAGTATTTTAATTTACATATAGAATTAAGAGGGTTTTATCTTATAAGATAGTATCTATATAATTAAAAGTTATACTTCAAAAATATTCTTATACTCACCAACTAGTAATTAATTTGCATTAAATAATTAGTGATGTTAAAGGTTGTAATTTATAAAATAGCCTTATACTTACAACCTAGTAATTTAATTTACATATAAATAATTAGAAATGTTTTATTTAATAGTAGATTATTTGAAAGTTTTTACTTTATAAAAACTGTCTTATACTCACCAGCTAGTAATTTAATTCACATATAAACAAACAGAAACGTTTTATTTAATAGTAGATTATTATAAAGCTTTAATTCATAAAATAGTCTTGTACTCACGGTCTAATAGAGGATTTTTTTAATAAGATTTTATAAAAATTAACTTATAAAATACATTATTCTTATACTTACCGGCTAGTAATATAATTTACATATAAGTAAGCAGTATTTTATTTTATGATAAAATTATGGAAGTAATATTTTGTAGCCATGGGTTACTGTAACTAAATGCAGTTGTATATGATTAGGGTTAGGGTTAGGGTTTAATGTAAGGTCAAGAGTTAGGAGTTTAGGGATTGTTTAGGGTCAGAGTAAGTCATAGCAAAATTTTGCAGTGAATATTTTTTTGTTAAAACCCTAAGTGTGGTTTATAGTTAAAATTTGGATATTAACAATTTTTGTAAAATATGGCTACAGTAACCTTTGCTACAAATATCACTCCTAATATTATTATAAAAAATTTTATTTATAAATATTCCTATACTCACCGTCTAATAATTTAATTTACATAAAAATAATTAGAGATATTTTATTTAATAATAAGATTTATTTATTTAATACCTCGTTTTATTTTATACGCCCAGGAAGGGGTAATAATTGTCAATTGGACAATTATCATCAAAATAGTCAAGACTTTAACTAATTGCATTTTTTTTTCTTGTGAAAAAGATGTTAACAATATTTTTAAAAAACGAAAAGAAATGTTGATTAACAAGTAAAACAAGCATGCATTTATATAATAATACATTTTCAAAGCCAATATAAAATTTTCTTCATTAAGATATAAACACTAGGCTTATTATTTGAACAACTATTCAGCCCAATAAATAACTGTTGAAGCATAAACAATAGAAAGTAGCTTTCTAATTTATAAATTGATATGAAGCAAAACAAGTCAACCTTATGATAGTATGATCTCAGACCGTACATGACTGTTTTTTCGACACAAACAATACTCTAAACCATTAACAGATAGACACTATTTGTGCACGGGTTGTATAAAACCAGCCAATATCCCAAAATTTAGATTATGAAACCTCTTTTCGGTTCCTAATAAAAAAATTCCTTGCGAAATTTTGGTATAAACTATACCTCACTCTAGTCCCAAATCCACTCTTACCCTAAACATAAGCAAGGTTTAATTTTCATTCGCATGTTTACACGAATTTGCAAATAACAGAATTAATAAAATTAATAATCGTGTACCATACATCTCGTGTATAATTAGTAATTTTCTAGCAGATAATCGCTTCAAAGTTTACCAATATGATAGGTAACGATAGCTGGATAATCAATAAACCTCTAAGCCACTTTTAAGCCATTTCTTAGCATAATCAATAATAAATCTGTATATAAACCGATTTGAATTTATCAATCGAATTATCAATACAGTATTATGAGATATGCAATTTAAATCAAATTTTTTATAAATTGCTTTCTAATTTATAAATTGATACGAATTTTAGTCATATTACAAAAAAAAGTGTCAGTCTTGTGATCTCAAAGCCACTTCGATTTAGTTAGACAATACAAAAGCCATTATAAACATTTCTTCACTCAGTCACAAACAATAAAAGCCTATTTTTCGAAGCCCTTATCGATATCACAAAGATGGTATCTTCGTAATTTCCAAGTCACTTGGTTTTAAAGTCAACCCTACAAATAATTTTTGCTTTTTTAATAGAAATGTGTTTATAGTAGTAGTGTTGTTATGTCAATTCGGAATGAATAACGTATTTAGGATCGGTATGAGTTTTACAGATTAATCAAAATTTTCATATCTAGCGATGGAATAAAAATTAAAAGCTAAAAAAAGAGAAAAATGAAATGCAGCAGCATTCTATTCATCTCAAGTTATTTATTTATTATTATTATTTTTTTTTAAAAAAAAAAACTTAATACATGAAATAAAAAATAAATGAAAAAATTTAAAATTTTTAATAATTAGCAAAACGTAACCATATCGCCTTGAAAATAATGAATTATTATTTCTTTTAAATGCTGCTCAACTGGTCCATTCCGTTCCGTGAATTTAAAAATCGCTTATGTTATATGTAAACTTTTATTTAATGAACAATTAATAAATAAATAAAAGTTTATTCCGCTATTTGACTCAAAATACTCTTTGAAGATTGGATTGGATATATATGGCTTGTTTTAAAATCTGTTTATACGAAAGCGAATACCTTTACAGTGATTTTGTTTATGTTAAGATATGAATGTTACAGATTTAAAAGTTAAAAAAAAAAAAGCCATTTTCTGTTATTAGATAAGCAAGAATTCTTAAGAACTTTATGATACTTGAATGATACAATTAATTAAAGCTTTATTGATGTAGCATCAATAAGTGAAATTCAAATAATAGGAATCAATAAATGACACATAGCATGTCTTGATGCAGTATCTTAAACACGGCATAATAGTCGCAATACACAGTTTCTTGAATAGGTTTCCTGACCGTAAGCGTATAAGTATATGATCTTTAGGGATTCAAAATAGACAAAGCCTTTGAGTTTAGATTCTAACGTGATTTGTTTATTGTTTAGCATCTTTTCGTTAAGACACAATAAACTATGAGATGAACGCCAATATAATGTTCCGGGATTTTTATTAATGAAATTTGTTATTGTATTATATTGTTAAAAAAATTTTGATTTTCTGAATTTTATATAAATATTTGGGAATATGTGGATAAATTTGTTTTCAAAATTTTCCACACCATCTAAAAGTTAAAATTTAAAAACTTGAGATTGTGGCTTGCCACAAGAGCCCAGTCCAGTTCACTTTTCTCAGATATGCTATTTTAAATTCATTTTAGTTAAAGTGTTGGGCTTTTTTTTGTAATATTATGAAATTTTATAAATTTATATGCAGTAGATAATAAATAAAACTTAATTGAAAATGAAAAGAATCGGAAAAACCTAATATAAGATCAAGTGTAACGTGAATACAAAACCAAACTCAACGTTAATGATTAGATTTGGGTAGAGTACGGTTGTATGAGCATACCAGTGTTATGCTCGATTTTTCTACTTTTAGTTAGTATTATAATTTTATCGTTATGTATTTCTTATTTTGCATAGTTTGTGGCATAGTCGGGTGATTGAATCTCCAAAGCTCCAAACGGGTGATCAACCAAACGAGTGATCGAATCTCCAAACAGGTGATCAAATCTCAAAACTAGTGATTGAATTTCCAAACGAGTGATTGAATTTCCAAACGAGTGATTAAAGCTCCCACGAATTAAAAATATATAAGGGCTTAATTTTAGTTTATGGAGGAAGAACAAGCAGTTAACGGTTGTAGATAGTATTTAGTATTTCTGTAATAATCCAATGAAGAGGACCCTTATACCCGTAATTATTTATCGTTTTAAACCATTTAACCTTAATCATCAATTTGTTCACAATCGAACTAAACCGGCCCAATTTCATCAAGCACTCCCAACCGATCGTAACACCGAATTTGGTATTTATGTTATTCTTGTATCATGTGGTGGAACGAAATCAGGTAAAATATTCTCTATCGCTATTAGACTGCCTTAAGATTAAAATTGTATTTATTGTGAACTAATTCGATTTTATTGTGTCTTTACTTAATATTCTATTTAGTAGAATCAACTCACCAAAAATTACTTCACAGACAACTTAGTTCGCAGAGAATTTAATTACAGGTAAGGTTATTTTATAGTCGATTGATTCACAATTATGTAATTTTTTTCATTGGCAGCTATTTCAATGACATCAGATATCACATACAAATTAATTCTAGTCATTGTCGTTAGACTTAAGTTTAAATTTACCGTAAATTCTCGAAATAGCGGGCATGGGCGTTGTTTCGAAAATTTATGGTAGAGCTGGTGTAGTTTACGAAGAAATTGTTGGCT
Source organism: Gigaspora rosea (assembly GCA_003550325.1). Taxonomy (NCBI): domain Eukaryota; kingdom Fungi; phylum Glomeromycota; class Glomeromycetes; order Diversisporales; family Gigasporaceae; genus Gigaspora; species Gigaspora rosea. Next base: position 266,302 of record QKWP01000008.1, on the reverse strand, counting down.
AAATATATTGTAAACAAAATGAATTTGTCCGTGAATTAACCGTCTGTAGAATAATCATGTCTGTAAATTAATTGTCTTTGAACTTAGTTGCCTATAAAGTGATTGTTAGTGATTTAATACGAAATGTATAACAAAGCGAAAAGTGCAAAGATAGAATGAAAATAAATTCGAACGGTTCATTTGGTAATAAGGCCGTTTGAAGTTAATTTTTTGGTTAACATCACTCCCCCCCAATGGTCCCCCGGCCCCCGGGTAAAATGAACATATGAAAAAAAATAAAATTAATGAAATATTATCATTATTTAGAAATCAAATTCAATCTATAAATTCGATTTATTACTTTGTGCATGATATTACTAGTAGCTGACGTATGTACGAACGTACGTACTTAGCTCTATATATGGGGGTCGTCTAAAGCGGAGCAGAATCACGTGATGTCTGACCATCAAATTAAGAATTTGATGATCTTAGGCAATTTTGCTTATTATATTACTACCTAAAACCTATCTAAGGCCGTTTGAAGCTAAGCTTTCGGTTAACATCACCCTCTCCTTCCTCTTTGATGTCCCCCGGTAAAAACTAAAAAAAAGTAAATACAGCAGAACCACGAAATAACGCGATGGGTGTTGTTTCGAATTTCGGCCTAAATTAAGATTAATTCAGGCCGAAACTCGAAATAACTCTGTGCGTTATTTCGCGGTTAAAATAAAAATAATTTAAAAATAAAAAACGAATTAAAAAAAAATAAAAACTTAAAAAAAAAAAAATAAATAAATAAATAATAAAAAATAAAGCTAAAATTTTAATTCCTATTTGCTGTCCTCTCATATATGTTTATTTCTAAAACGATTCAACAAAAAACTGCTGAATAAAGAGCTTCCGAAGTGCTTTTTGTTCGATTGTGAAGAGCTAGAAAACTAGTATTAACGAGAAGAAATATTTGAATAAACATTTAGCTTTTACGGAATCATTCAGGACAAAATTTGCTCGACCAATAGGAATTTTGGAAAACCCAAAATTCAAATCTGTGATCGCTGCATACATACTTTAAAATGATGCAGATCCGATTACTAGATCACGAGAATTTGCCTGTAAAAATTGTAAGTTCTTTTTATCGGATAAAATACTTTTTATAATAAATTAATTATATACCGATATTTATTTATTTTTGCTCCTTTCTTTTATAAGGGGAATGTAATGTCAAGGCCGTTTGAAGTTAATTTTTCAGTTAACATCATCCCCAGCTGAAGTCTCCCCCCTCCCCCGAAAAATGAACAGCCAATCAAAACGCTGAATGACTCTCACCAGTCACCTGATTTACATCAACCAATGAAATTGCTTAATTTTTATATGTTCGTTTCATATGTTCGTTTCATATGTTCGTTTCATTTTACCCCCCTCCCCCCCTCCTATGAGTCCTGGAAAAGTGATGTTAACCAAAGAATCAACTTCGAACGGCCTAAAGTCGACCAGAATTATGACCGGTATTATAATGTTATTGTGATCATCGATAACAAAGACGATTTTATCAGTAGAATTTAAGGGCTTATTTTATTACAATGAAAAAGGTAAAATATAGAGAAGTATAAGTGTTACACAATATATATAATCGCAGAATTAATATAAATAGAAAGAGTAAAGTTAGTCTTTTGACTGTAACAAATAAAGAGAAGAGAAGCATATAGTGAAGATACTTACGCCTGAAAGTTGTTTCAGTTTGTGTCTTGTTCCAAGTGAGACGTTTATAAATTAATAACCAGTTGAGCAAGATAACAGTTACTTTAGCGCGACTGCGTCGCGCAGCTACCCTAATTATAATACGACAGGATGATACTGAGTTGTGAAAGAGTGAAATCTGCTATGATCTGGTGAAATCTGCCTTTATTATAATAAAAAACATAATAAAAAGCAGATTGCCTTCCCTAACACGATCTACAAAGCGGATATCACTCCCTCGCGACTCAGATTTCATTCTGTTTCTATTATAATTACCACAAAATTCATCACGTGTCTAGGCTGTAAATCGATTCTAAAAATTAGAATCGATGATCGAATCCCTAAAATCGGTTTAGAATCGATGATCGAATCTTTTGATTTGTCATACTGAGCTTTAATCTGTTTTGTACTGTAAATGCTATAAGTTATTTATAAATAATATAAATTTAATTTTTTATTTAATGTATAAAAAAGTAATAAATAGAATAATATATATAAATTATAAAATATAAATTAAAAAATTGTGGAGAAAGCGAATGCTAAAAAAAACTCCACTCTAAAATCAAATTATTTTTAATCTATCATCTTCATTTAATTTATTGTTTTCAATTAATGAAGTATTTTGTTGTTTTTCAAGTTGACGACGTTTAGCTCTTGTTGTAGTAGCCATATTGATACGAACAAAAAATAATCTCTCAATTAAATTATTTGTATCGAATATTTATATATTTAAAAACTATTATAAATTAGAATACATTCGATAATTAAAATCTTTATGCTTATTATTTGTATTCAGCTTATTAGTTTTATACTTACGGACTATTACAATGTTTTAATAAATATTAGATATATAATAAGAAAATATAATGCTGTGTTTGTTATAAAAACAATAAGACACATAAGCCTATTTGTACTAAGCCATACCAGGAACGGAGTACAAAGTATGTAGAGTCTATCCTTGTGACTTCTATACTTGTACATACTCTATGGTGCTTTTGATCTACTGAATCGCATGCAAAAAAAAAAAAAAAAAGAAACTTATGCCAAAACTGGTTTAACCTGTAACTCTCTGAAAATCCACTTTCCGTTCCTGGTTTTGCGTGACAACGTCGCGCAGCTATTTATTATTCTATAATATTTATTTAATACTGTCGCTAATTTTTAATATTCTCGGTTTTTAGATAAGCACATGAAAAATATAAACGGTTGTGTTTGTTACTATTTAACATTATTTTTCAAAGCCTCTATAGTTATCTGAAATCACATCGTTGTAACTTATTAAAAATTATAAGGCGTATTATGTTTTTAAACTTTAAGCCTATTGTTTTCAATAATAAACATAGCTTTATATTTTTTTATACATAAACTTAAAACGAAGAGAATATTTATCAAAAATTTATGCATTTAAATATTTAATGTAAAACGATTATATATTTAGAATCGATTTTAAATCTTAGAATCGATTTCAAAATATTTTAATTGTTTGTAAAAACGATTAAAGCGATTATACAAAATGAGAATCGATTCTAATTCGATTAACGATTAAAACGATTATTATAGAATCGATTTACAGCCCTACACGTGTCACACTAATCATGCTTTAAACTTAACATACTACATATAAACAAATATTTCGCTCCCCGCAATTTAGCTGCACCTCTAGTTAATATACTAAAAATGACCTAGGTCATTTCAATAAATGGCAAATGATTATAAAATTTACCATCCCTGGGGCATCCCAATGAAAACTCGATACACGGAGATGTATGTATAAATACGAAATTATATGCGGGTAAGCACGGGTTTCATAATCACTGCACGGAAACTGCACGGAAACTGCACGGAAACTGATCATCAAAAACATTTAAAATTGAAATCCGTGCACTATCGTGCATAGTATTATATCCATATATTGACGTGTGTTAATCTTAATTATCACATAATTTCCGTGCACTAACGTGCACAATCGTTAAGATCCTTAACGATCATAATTTTCGTGCACTGACGTGCAAAATCGTTAAGATTCTTAACGATCATAATTTTCGTGCACTGACGTGCACAATCGTTAAGTTCTTAATTATCATCATCATAATTTTCGTGCTCTGACGTGCACAATAGTTAAGATTCTTAACGATCAAAATTTCAGTGCACTGACGTCACAGTCACGATCATCACAATCGTTAGATTCCTTAAAGATCAATTTTAACTATCATTTCTGTACATAATGTCATGATCATAACAATCGTTAAGACTCCTTAACGATCATAATTTCAGTGCATTAATATCATGATCGTCACAATCGTTAAGATTCTTAACGGTCATAATTTTTGTGCATGATATCACAATTGTCACAATTGTTAAGGTCCTTAACGATCATAATTTCATGTACTAACGTGATGATCATTAAGATCCTTAACGATCATAATTCCGTGCATTAACGTGATGATCGTTATGATTCTTAATGATTATAAATTCCGTGTATTGACGCGCACAAAAACATTCATTTTGTTGATTTTTTTGGTTTTTTTTTTTGCACTTGACAATAATAATTTCCGTGCATTGACGCACAAATTACATTTGATTTGTAAGCAAATAAATATTTGTTTTTTTTTTTTGTTTACTCTTATTTTATTATTTTTTTTATTTTTTTATAATTTTTTTTTTACAACTCATTAATTTTTATATAATTTTTTTTAGTTATTAGTATTGTTTTTAAACCATCCTTTAGAGTTATTGCTTTTGAAGTTGCTCTTTTGGAATCACTATCATTTTTAATGTATGTTTTTTTATCATTTTTGGTGGTATCGCAGCTTTTTTTTTTTTTACTATTATTTTTCTTTTATTTTTTATTACTTTCTGTATATTATTACATTTTATTATCTCCCTTGATTTATTGCCATTGGAGTTGCCACGATCGGAGTTGTCCTTATTGGAGTTATTTCTAGAGTAGTCATTTCGATTTTTTTTTTTTAAACCTTTCATTTTGGTACTATTACTTTGTTTTTTTTTCAATATTATTAGTTGCTGGATTATTTTTAAAGTCGGTAATTTTAGTAATTAGAAGTATTTTCTTATTCGGCATGTAAATTATTAAATTAAAGTATTTGTATTATAAAATTTAATTAATAAAATAATTAAAATTAATTAATAAAATACAAAATTTAGTTATAAAACTTAAAAACTTTAGTTAATAAAATTATAAAATTTAGTTAATAAAATAATGCATATACGATATATGTTATTATGTATATATGTATGGATATATGCTATTATATGTTACCTGCACGTAAATATGCACGAAACAATGCACGAGAAAACACATAAAATTGCACGTTAGTGCGTGCACCGTTGCACGGAATCTGTGCCTTATTACGTGCTGTAAACGTGTTTTCCCATATATTGTCTCGTATAGATTTACGTGCAGGTCCGTGTGATTCCTTATCCAAACTTTTTCGTGTATTGCAGTATCATTCCGTGCTGCAATTTGTTATAGGGCATAGGTAAGGTTACACGGAAAATAAAACCATTTTTAAAGAAAAAAAAAAGGATTACCGTATGATTGCTTGATCGAATAATCACTCTTTTAGTAATAGGACAAGAGCACTGCGTAAAAAAATTTAAAAGGATGCAAAAGACTGATCTTATGCACTGTTTGGACTTTCAGACTTTTTTTTACGAGTTGTCTTCTCTGATTTGTTAAGCTATTGTCTTGTATTCGATAATTTATTTTTTTTTTTTTTTTGCCGAATTTTTTTTGCTTGGCTGATGACGTCAAAGACTGACAAAAAACAGATTTAATGAAAGTAAAAATATCATAAATGATCCGCTTGTGAACGAAGTCACAAGGCGGGACATTATTGCGAGTCACCGGACTTTCCGTGTGACAGCAGATCACTGACGAAATGGTATTTTAGGTAACCTGATGATCTGCATCGATCTCTTTGTTCTTTGAATTTTCTGCTCGACATTGGGTCCAGCTCAGTCGCAAGAACAAGCCAGATTTTTTAGCAAGAAAGAAGAAGAATTTTCAAGTCTTCAGAAAATTTTCAATACTGCATTACCAAACGAAAGCTGTTATCATTTTGGACGACTCCAAAAAAAAAAGAAAATTTTCGATCTTCACGATATTTTTTCTGGGACCAGAAGGAGGGAAAGTAATGGCCGATTGCATGGTGCAAGATTGCTAGGTGGACCTCTCTGGATCTTGGTGAAGATGTATTTTGCAGAAATTCCGACGGAATGTATTATGTTGGACATAAAGGAAATTGGAGTTGGTAAAGGATGAGCATAAAGCATTCATTTGTGCTCAAATCTGCAGATATGGGTAATGCTGTTGAGATAAAGGCCGTTGGTGTCTTTTATCATAATGAAATGGAGTTGGGAAAGAAGGACACAAGGCATTTGTTCGTTACCAAAATCTGCGATCATATGCTACTAGAAAATTTGATCTTCACGATAATTGTCTGGGAACCAGAAGGAGGGAAGTAATGGCCGATGCATGGTGCAAGATCACTAGGTTGACCTCTCTGGATCTCAGTGAATATGTATTTGCAGAATTTCCGACAGAATGTATGATGTTGGACGAAAGGAAATTGGAGTTGGAAAGGAATGAGCATAAGCATTCATTTGTGCTCAAATCTGCAGATAAAGGTAACGCTGTTGAGATAAAGGCCATTGGTGTCTCTTATCATATTGAAATGAGAGTTGAAAAGAAGGACACAAGGCATTTGTTCGTTACCAAAAATCTGCGATTACATGTAATGCTAGGAATTTCGATCTTCGTGATAATTTTCTAGGACTGGAGAGAGGGAAGAACACTAGGCCGATCTCTCTATGTCTTGGCAGAAATTCTTGTGGCAAAGTAGAAAGAAGTATTAGTAGATGCATGTTGCAAGAGTGTTGCAATAACGATAGAAAATACTGACGAAACATAGGATGTTGGACATTGTGATTTAAGGAGATTGAGGTTGAAAAGGAGGAAAATAAGACATTCATGTATGATCAAACCGGAATAAAAGCCATTGGTGTCTGTTTTTATAATGAGATTGGAGTTGATGAAGGACACAAGGCATTTGTTTAGGACCAAGAAACTGCGGATATGTGTAATGCAAAAAATTTCGATCTTTACGATAATCTTTCTCGGACCGAAGGGAGGAAAAGAGTATTATGCGGACCCTCTGGATCTGGGTAAGAATAGTCGAAAAAAAAAAAAGGAAAGCGTTACAGATATACGTTGCAAAATGGTATAATAACGGTGGGAAATATCGATAGAATATATAATGTTGGACATTGTGATGTAACGTAAATTGGAACTGGAAAGGAGGCACATAAAGCATTAATTTATGATCGGAATTGCAGATACGGGTAATGCTATTGAAGCGAAGGCCATTGGTGTCTGTTACCATATTGGAAAAAAAAAGAACAAAGGGCGTTTGTTCAGTACCAGAAATCTGCTGAAATGCATAATAGGAATTCCGATCGGTACGATGATTTTCTGGAACCAGGCGGAGGAAAAGCATACCAGGTGCATTTTGCAAATGCGCTAGTTGACCTCGCTGAATCCTGGAAAATAGTCTTGGGGTAAAGTAAGAAGGCATTAGCAGATAGAATTTGCAAGAACGTCGCAATAATGATTGAAAATACGGATGGAACGTATAATATTGGCGTCGTAACGAGGTATTCATTTGCAATTCGAATTTGCAGATAGGAAATTCTGGGAAATGAAGCCGTTGGTGTCTGTTCTCAATGGAATTGAAGTGGAAAAGAAAGACACAAAACTGTGGTTTATTACCAGGAATCTGCTAGTATATGTGATGCTAGAAATTCGAAATCATGATAATCTTCTGGGACCAAAGGAAGGGAAAGCGAGGGCAGATGGCCTCTCTGGGTCCTGGTAAAATAGTAGTGGCGATGTAGAGAGCATTAGCAGATGTCTTTGCAATAAGGTTATGAGAAGAAAGGAAATGGAAGTTGAAAAGGATAAGCATAAAGCGTCCATTTACAATCAAAATCAGCAGATATGGGTAATGTTAAGAATGAAAGCCATGGGTGTCCGTAATGAAATTGGGGTTGAAAAGGATGGACATGAGACATTTGTTTGTTACCAAAAGTCTGCTGAGGTGGTGACAGTAATCAAAATGGGAACAGAGTACCAAGAGATGGATCACCGGAATGATCCCACGACGAAATCGGAAATTGGCGCGCTGAAGTTAAATGGGTAAACTGTTCGTACGAGTGGCCGATATTTGGGTGATCGAATCATCCGAGTAAAGACCGGAGTCTGCAGATTTATGCAGCAGTAGAGATGGATACACAGACGGTATGTTCAGGTGTAGATGTGAGGTGGGTGTGTACACCCCTCACCATACTCGAATTAAGGTTGAGAGTAGCAGTACGTAAGTATATGGTACAGAGCAATGGAAAAAAAAAAAAAAAAATCGAATGAACGTGCATGTTCATGTATGGGTATAAATATATCTTATGTTACGGGTATGTATGGGTTGAAGTGGTGTGTACACCCACACCACTCCTAAGAAACGGTATGGTATATGAAAAAAAAAAAGAAATGGGTGAAGGAAAACGAACGCGCATGTTCGTATAGAAGTATAAACTGGGTATATGAACGTATATACTTGTGTATAGGTATGAGTGGAGCGGGTGTGAACACCCCACACCGCCCTGTAATTATAGTTATGGTTAAGAAAATTTGTGTAGTGAGGCGGGTGTGTACACCCCACACCGCGCTCAAAGTAAGATTGAAGATAGTAGTATATAGGAAGAAAGTGAAACTATTGTTATGCCAGGCTCCACGGCTGCGGTAGCAGTGCAAGGACCTGATGTTTTGTGATGCCAGGCTCCACGGCTGCGTTAGCAGTGCAAGGACCTGATGTTTTTTTGTTATGCCAGGCTCCACGGCTGCGTTAGCAGTGCAAAGACCTGATGTTTTTTTGATTCCAGGCTCCACGGCTGCGTTAGCAGTGCAAGGACCTGATGTTTGTTGGCCTCCACGGCTGCAGTACTAGTACAAGGGCTAGTTTACATGTGGTTTCACGACTGCAAGTGATAGTGCAAGGACATAATTAGAAGGTTACCTTGCTTGTAGTAGCATAAACATATATGCCGATTCTCTTTTTCGCTATAGAAAAGACTGTAGGTTGTCTCTCTACTGGAAGTCATTTAGTCTGTAAATGGTTTTGGATCACATCTTGTCTGTGATCTCACAGGTCTTGAATAGTGGTCTTTGCTTGCTGTTTGTCAAAAAAAAAAAAAAAAAGGAAAAACGAACGCGCAGGTTTGCGTAGAGGTATGAACGAGGCATACAGACTCATATGTTTGTGCGTGGGTATGAGCGAGGTAAGTGCGAACACCCGCACCACCTAAAATTACGGTTAAGGGAAATGACACATAGATTGAAGCAGGGGGTACACCCACACCGCTATTAGGTAAGGGCAACTGGTACACCGAACAGGTATTGAAAAAAAAAAGAGAAAGAAAAAAAAAAAAAAAAAAAAGGAAGAGAACGAACGCGCATGTTCGTGTAGAGGTAAACAAGGTATACAAACGCATATGTTTATGTGTGGTATGAGTGAGGCGGGTGCGAACACCCCACACCGCTTCAAATTATGGTTAAGGGAAATGATATATAGATTGAAGCGGGCGTGTACACCCCACACCGCTCTAAAGTAATGGTAACTTATATGTTATACTGAAACAGGCATTGTAAAAAGAGTTAAGGATGTTTTGCAGGATGTCACGTGAGATGATGTTAAGGAATAGGTATGATTGTTTCTAGAGAGCTGTGTATAGGCAGGATTGTCTTTCGCATATCACAAGATTGCACGATCCTCGTCAACAGTCCCATACTGTATGACGTCGTTTGCATAAAAGGACGTGACCGTAGTTATGAAGGTTGGTCACGACTGTTGTGTGCGAGAAGGGGCACACGACGAGACGAGCAATAATAATGATCCGCTTGTGAACGAAGTCACAAGGCGGGACATTATTGCGAGTCACCGGACTTTCCGTGTGACAGCAGATCACTGACGAAATGGTATTTTAGGTAACCTGGTGATCTGCATCGATCTCTTTGTTCTTTGAATTTTCTGCTCGACATTGGGTCCAGCTATCCCTCCCACCACGCCCAAAAGGAAAAGGAAAAGAAGAAAGAAGGGAAAAAGAGAGGTTTGAGTAGAAGGGGGCGATACAGGACTACAGAGTCACTGGACTTGTCGCAAAAATGAAAAAGAGACAAACAAAGAGATCGAAGTAATATCCTCGAAAAGATCTGCTCACGTGACGTCCTGCGGCTTGTTCCGCGACCCCATCCCATACTGTATGACGTCGTTTGCATAAAAGGACGTGACCGTGGTTATGAAGGTTGGTCACGACTGTTGTGTGCGAGGAAGGGGCACACGACGAGACGAGCAATAATAATCATGTATACCATCTAATGCCCAACTTGCGAATTTCCTTTGATTAATAATCAATATATAATCGGAATTTTTTGACTTTTATATATGCAACAATAATAAAAATTACTAATAGTTTAAATAATACTAATTTCGATTTTGATTCCTAAATTCGTTAAAAAAACATTATCAGGAAAAAATTACATCATTTATACTGAATAGTACTGATTCCAAGACACCATACATAAACACTGTTCATCGATAATTCCAAATTGACGGAAATTAATAAATAACTCATAGTATATATATAATAATAAATCCTCTCTAACGCTAATCCAAGGCCCCCTGCACGTAACTTCTAACGCTAATCAAATCTTCCCTGCCTTGCACGGAATTCCTTCTAATATTAATCAAAACACCCTTGCATGTAATTCCCTATATTGCCAATCAAAGCCCCTGATACATATCAAAGCCCTCAGCACATATTTGCTTTATATAATCGAAAATCATTGCACGCATGTGACATATTTCATTGGAATCATCTGCCAGAGCCAGACATTGAACTTTATTAATTGAAATTTTTATTGATGACATGCAGTAGTAGCGTACAGCGTTGCGCTTGATGCACAGGCCGAGACTGGCTATGCTCCCGGAAATAGCAACCACAATTTGCGCCGGGTATAACCGTCATCAGCGTCACTCGTAATGAGTATCATCAGCCGGTGGTTTCCCACACTGCATAAAGCAGGCCGACTGGACATGAATTTTAACGAAACGACAAAAAATGGCAGGATTCCCTGATGCCCCTTGGGTGGGAGGGTCGGGTTAGTGATGGCCATTTATATGACACCTGAAAAATTTTAGCGTACAGTACGTACAGTACGTACAGTACGTATCTGGTATAGTTCTTTTCCGGCATCTGATTGGCTGGAACAAGTGATCGGCAAAAATTTTCGCGTACAGTACGTACAGTACAGTACGTATAGTACAGTACGCGGCACATCACTAGGTCGGGTGCGAACTCGCTATCGCACTTACGAGTTATCTGATCGTGTGCGGGCCTCATCCTGATTTAAATAAAGTTAGCATTAGTAAACATTTATAGTTTCAAATACGGCAGTTTATTAAATGATTATCGCATGCGATCCAGGTTTCTTGTTTCATACTGACGCCACCGAACCGGTTTTTTACCGGTTGCCCTTGCTTAGCCCGTTTTTCGATCTGTTGACTTACGTCAACTCGAAAAAAAATATAATCCAAGCCCCCCGTTCATATTAGCAAACCTGTTTTAACTAGTTTAGGGTCAAATGAAATGTATATAAAGATTACCCTACACAATCAAATACAGAAATAACTGACAAAACTTGCACCTACGTATTAAGACGCCAGTGATTACTTTCGCTCTGTCGTTCGTGGTCGTTGAAGGCTGCATTTTCAATAACACAACGATTCGATTTCCGACCCGACTTCGCAAGTCAAAAAAAGAAATGAGATGCACGTGAACGAAGTCACGGGGAAACCATTTGTCACGAGACCATGGACCGAGACCATGACGTAGAGAAAGTGTAATAGGTATGAGGTAGTGGTGATGGAAATAAGTCAGGTGAGTATGAGGTATTGTGTGGGAATTAATGATATAATTGAGTGAGACATGGGAGTTTTGATGAGAATGAGGTTTTGCGTGAGAGTTTATGCGGATGAATTGAGTAAGGATGAGGTCATGGGAGATGGTTATTTAAGGAAAGAGGAGTAGGAATTTGTTCTCCATCTTTTGTTTTTGCTGCTGAGCTCGACACAGGTCTAGCTTTGTCGTTAGTACCCGCCCCCCACCGCTGAGGACAGGTTTCGGAGGTTTAGGTTGAGTAACGGAGTGATCAATTGCCCGGATAGCTATATCGGATGACGTTTCGATAGCCCGACTATACAGCTCGGATATCGAGAGAGAAGAGGTAAATATATGACCGGTTTAGCGATACTAGAGATGACTGGGGACCACGTGAGCAGCGAGGCAAGATCCCATATGTGTATTTCATAGTTGAGGAGGTATGGGTCAAGTGACAAATAAATTTTTATGTAAGGAATGACAACGTGTCGCATGGATTTACGCCGCTGAACCTTAATTTGGTAGTACATTAAATACGTAATTGAAAATAGCTTTGAAATCACGTTTTTTTTCGTACTAGTAAATTTTTTGCCAAATCACGTGAAATAAAAAATTTTTTTGGTACATATATAAGTACGTTAGATACGTAAGTCCTACAATATACACTAAGTCATGACAAACATAGCAGAAGAATGGCTTGAAAAAGCTATTTCCGATGGAATATTAATTATATCGAATATAATAAATTTATAAACCCCGTTGAGATCGGCATTGGAGGGTTTGGAAAAGTTTCCAAATACGAGTGGAAAGACTGTGAATTAACTGTTGCACTTAAATGTCTTAAATTTGATACAAATATAGATGAAAAAATGATTAAAGACTTCATTGTATGTTATATTGAAACTCCAATTGCGTCCTATTATAGAATAATAAATTCCTATAATTCCTATAATTCCTATAATTAGCTCAAACTATTACGAAAAGTTTCGTGCCATCCAAACGTTATTACGTTCTATGCAGTTACAAAAGGTAAACAAACGATTTATAATTTTGATGGTGCCAAATAATAATTATATTAAACAAAAGTTTCATCAAATTTAAATTTATAGACAACTACGGACATTATAATATGATTTTAGAATATGCTAATGAAGGAACTTTACGCGAATACCTAAAAATAAATTTTACAAAATTACAATGGACAGATAAACTATATATTGCTAAGGAAATAGCACACGGACTTTTATTTTTACATAATAAGGATATTATTCATAGAGATCTGGTAAATATAGTACTATGCACATTTTACGTATTTACTTGTATTTATTAATTTTACTATTACATTCTTTAATTATTATATTTTAAATTTTAGCATTCAAAAAATATCTTAATTCATCAAAGACAACCAAAGATAACAGATTTTGGACTATCAAAACAGATAAATGAAAATTCTTCGACTTCAAGCTCAATCATTCATGGAATGCCTGCATATATCGAACCTAAATGCTTTAACGATCAGAAGTATAAACATGACAAAAGATCTGACGTCTATAGTTTTGGAGTAATCCTATGGGAAATTTCCAGCGGAAGACCTCCATTTCAAACTTTAAACCCAACGATTATTCACTCGTTATTCACATATCTAATGGAAATAGAGAAGAACCTATAGAAGGTACACCATCACAATATATCGAACTTTACAAAAAATGTTGGGATAAGGATCCTGACAATCGCCCAGAAACAAGTGTAATTTTCAATGATATAAAACAACTTGTTCTTAACGAAACTTTTGATCAATACGATCCTATAGAAGCATCATCTGAGAATAGGGAAGTTTCATTAAGTCATCAATACAATACAAACGCACTTGCAGATTCACTTGAAATTAAGACATGGTCTCCACTTTATTTAACTGACACGAATAATTCAAATTCTTTGATACAAAATAATAGTATTGTTGAGAATTTGAGAAAGGAAACAATTGAATTTTTCAACCAACCGAAATTTCTCAAAACATTTGAGGTACTTTGCAAAAACTCCACGCTGACTTCTTTGGATTTTGTAAATGAGTATCTTGGAACAGAAGGCGGAAAGGCATTTGCAGATGCACTTTGCAAAAATAATACACTGACTTCTTTGACTCTTGCGAATAATTATCTTGGATCAGAAGGAGGAAAAGCATTAGCTGATGCACTTTGCAAGAACTCCACGCTGAAAGATTTGAATCTTAGACAAAATTATCTTGGATCAGAAGGAGGAAAAGCATTAGCAGATGCACTTTGCAAGAACTCCACGTTGACTTCTTTGAATCTTTATGGAAATAATCTTGGATCAGAAGAAGGAAAAGCATTAGCGGATGCACTTTGCAAGAACTCCACGCTGAAAGATTTGAATCTTGGAAAAGCATTAGCAGATGCACTTTGCAAGAACTCCACGCTGACTTCTTTGAATCTTTATGCAAATAATCTTGGATCAGAAGGAGGAGAAGCATTGGCAAATGCACTTTGCAAAAATTCTACGCTGAAAGAATTGAATCTTAGTTATAATGAACTTGGATCAGAAGGAGGAAAAGCGTTAGCAGATACACTTTGCAAGAACTCCACGTTGACTTCTTTGAATCTTAAAGATACTAATCTTGGATCAGAAGAAGGAAAAGCATTAGCAGATGCACTTTACAAGAACTCCACGCTGACTTCTTATAAACTAGGAGGAAAAGCATTAGCTGATGCACTTTGCAAGAACTCCACGCTGAAAGAATTGAATCTTGAAGAAAATTATCTTGGATCAGAAGGAGGAAAAGCATTAGCAAATGCAATTTACAAGAACTCTACGTTGACTTCTTTGGAACTTGGTTGGAATGAACTTGGATCAGAAGGAGTAAAAGCATTAGCAGATGTACTTTGCAAGAACTCTACGTTGACTTCTTTGAATCTTAATGGGAGTAATCTTAGATCAGAAGAAGGAAAAGCATTAGCAAATGCACTTTGCAAGAACTCCACGCTGACTTCTTTGAATCTTTATAGAAATAATCTTGGATCAGAAGGAGGAAAAGCATTAGCAGATGCACTTTACAAGAACTCCTCGCTAACTTCTTTGGATCTTTGTCTGAATAATCTTGGATCAGAAGGTGGAAAAGCATTGGCAGATGCACTTTGCAAGAACTCCACACTGACTTCATTGAACCTTTTGAATAATAATCTTGGATCAGAAGGAGGAAAAGCATTAGCAGATGCACTTTGCGCAAACTCCACGCTGAAAGAATTGAATCTTGAAAAAAATAATCTTGGATCAGAAGGAGGAAAAGCATTAGCAGATGCGCTCTGCAAGAACAATAAACTGAAAACTTTGAATCTTTGTAATAATAATCTTGGATCAACAATCAGGAGGACATGCATTAGCAAATGCACTTTGCAAGAACTCCACGCTGACTTTTTTGGATATTAGAGGTAGTCTTAGTTTGAATTAGAATCAAATAATCCAAATCTTAAAATAGTTCAATAAATTTCATAAATTAGAATAAAGTAGTGATGTAAATTACAAGTTAAACGTAAAAATTACAAATTGATCAATTATCATATTTTGTAAAAATATTAAATTGAGATTTAAACAAATTTATTACGATCTAGAAATGAGAGAGAGAGAGGGATTCCGCTAATTCCAAATATACAAATTGAAAGAGTTGCATAATTAATGTCAATTACATTGATTTTGCAAGCCTGAATTTGCAACAATGCCACATTAATTTGTTAAATTACAATATGATATACGTACATACATAGATCTGACAACACAGTATTATAATACGGCAATACTTTAATTCAGTAATTTGATGGCAACTATAGACCAAAATCGTATGTGTAGTACGAACTTAAGTACATTATCCGTTATGAAAAGGTTTGAGATGACTAGATGAGGTCAATACGATTCAATATAATTAAATAATATTTTATGAGAATATATTAATGTTTACTATAGTAATTACTGCAATATTTTATTCCTGCAATAATAATTATAAAAGCGCCGTATCTTAAACAAAAAAAAATAAGAAAAATATAGAATGGTCAGAAACCGTATACTTTCTTTTGAACCTGTATAATGAATGTATTTTACATTTAAAAATTTTTCTATAAAATGCCTTTTTTGGTAAATCGTTTCTAATTACTAAAACATTTAATTCAAACGAAATAATTTATAAGTTCATTTTTTAAACTAAGACCTGATTTTGAGGCAATACTAGAACGTTTTCTTTCGACGTGTTCAGGTGTTCGGAATTCACATCAGGACGATCAAAATTCGATCTCACTAATAGACTGCTTTCTTTTTATGAGAGAAGTCGGTGTAAGATTTTTATTAAAAACCAAACAACTTAAATAAATATGTATATAACATAACTGTTAATATTAAGAAACACTAATAATTCTATGTTCCACTTTTGTTCAAGACAAAATACGTGAGAGCATAATTTTTAAAGTAAATTCAACATTTTTAATATAGGCTGTTTAAGCTCATGAATATTTAATACTTTTAATATATGTATATTGATTTTTTGCATATTAGATGAATATAATTACAAAATTTATCTACTTTAATTTATTTATATAGACCTCACTAAATTGGAATCTATCGAATCAATTCTAAATACGCTTAGGTTGAAAGGAAATTTTAAATTCACTCAAATTAATAAAATATTTAAAACTAATGTAAAGTTATTCTAAATCCATTTAGCAATATTCAATTTTTCATTTGAATCATAATACGGTCAACTCTCTCTAAGTGTAATTCATTGGGACCGGACTTTTGGCAACATGTAGTTAGAGAACAATTAAGAAAAAATTGCATTTAGAGAAACAAAACATATACCAAAATTGCATTTAGAGAAAGTTGACTTAGAGGTGTTGCACTTATAGAAAGTTGACTGTATTTATGCACCTTCAAAACTCTTTTGCTAATAAAAAATCGAAAAATAATCAAAAGTATTGACGAAAATAATCAAATATATTGATGAAATAAGAAAAAAATCTCAAAATATATTTTTTTGTTTGCAAATAGGAGTGAATTATTATTTATGCACTTCCAAAGTTCATTTTCTGGTAAAACTAAATCAAAAATAATTAAAACATTAATGAAAATAAGTGCATCGACACAACCAAGAAATTTTTTATAAAATTTTGTTTGGTATTTTCAAAAGAATAAAATTTGTTATGAGACCTAAATTTACAAATTTATAATTCAAATATACCAAGTCCTATTTTCAACAATATTCTGGGCCGTAGCTTTTTTTCTTTAAACAAGTTTTAAGTGTAAAAAAACAATATAGCAAATATAAACATGAGAACTTCTGCTAAATTTGAACTTATATGTAACATATAAATTATATTTAATTACGTAATGTTACGCCAAACCAGGAAAGAATATGTATATACAGTATGTTTACATCGAAATCGAATTTGTGAATTCCAGAATCAACTTATGTTACAACTAGATTTTTAAACCGACTCAAATGGCTAATGAATTCAAATCAATTAATGTGGGTTCAAAGTTAACAATAAATGGTGCATTTCAAATAAGTAGGGTTATTTAAATAGTGTTTTTACTATGTTGAATTATAAATCAGAAGAATAAAATAAGATTTTCTAGTTTTAATTTTGAAACCTAATATTGGGAGTTAAAATTATGTAACGATAAAATTTAATCATTTTATTAATCGATGTTTCAAGATCTTTATTTTATTACAAATGAAGGTGACTTCTGTTTTAAGGTTTTTAAGATCCATTATTGCAGTGTGCAAAATTTGCAGATCATAAAAAAAAAAAAAGAGCCAACTAGGAAATTGGGCGATTTCTAAGTGATTTCTGATTTCTTAAAACTGGATTTACTATTTGGCGAACGTAAATATCATTTCCCATTGAACAAAATAAATTACATCAAACACTTTGGGATCGAATGTAAACTCAGTAAGCAGGTATGGGAAATATCGTATAGTTTCCTAAAAGAATCAAGGGAAACAATACCAAGAAGCATAGAAGAAATTCTTTCTGTAACAAACTCAAATGAACATCAAAACTCTCAAAAAAGAAAAGCCATGATGTGGGTGCAGATAAACACAATTTACGAAATCTGGGTCTGTTACGCGCAAGCAAAATGGGGGTAACCCTATCCCGGAACCAATATTACCGCTCGTTATTAAGAATAGGCTGAACAAGGAAATAGAGGTGCTGGGGCACAAAGATGGTAAAGGCGGCCAGGCAAAAGAGTCGCTATTAAAACATCTAGTAACAAAGGATATTAACACTTAAATAGAAAACGTGACATGTTTTAATTCTATTTATTTTAATAATAATATCTAATAAAGTACGCCACTGAGCATCTCCATAGGGAGTTATAAGAATCAAATAAAAATAAAAAATAAAAAAAAATAATAAATTACAATACTGATCAGAGTGATTAAAAGTTATCATAATACTTTTCAACCATTAATATTAAAATTTTTTTAATAATTTTACGTTTAATACTGCTTTATTGTTTCTTTGAGGTTAACGTTTTTTTTAAACTTTAGTAAATAATCTTGCGTAAACGATCAAATATTGACTGTATCAGTATTAACCAAAATGAGATTGTGACATTTTAAGCGTTGTAATTATTATTTTAAATTTATGCAATTGTGCTATACTGTAATCAATTATTAAATAATCACAATTCTGACCCAATTTATTAATAAGCTTATAAAAAAATGTTTCTATACATTAAATAATCCATATCGGCGGATTTACGGAATTGAAATTGGGCCCTAAAAATGGTCCCCAAAATTCGATTGTTTACAAAAATTCATTGGTCAGATGATGATCAGATGATCAACAAATAACTGATCAATATAAATAAACCCATTAGATAAGCACCAACCCATTAGATCTTAGAGATAAGGTGGTTTTATTTGCAAAATTATATGAAAATCGGGGTCTTGAAAAAGGTCCAATTGTGTAAATCCGTCGATATGCACATTTGAATAAGACATAATAATGAAAAAATGTTCTATACATTAAATAATCGCATTTGTATAAGACATCATAAATGAAAGACTGTATTTAAGTTTGAAAATTCAAAGTCAGCATGGTACTATAGTGTGGTGTTCTTGCAAAGCGCATCTGCTAATGATTTTTGTCCTTCTGAATCAAATTCATTACAAGTAAGGTCTACAGAGCAAGCTTGTTATTCTTGCAAAGTACATTTAACTAATGCTTTTCTCTTCTAATTCAAGTTTATTACTAGCAAGATTTAGAAAAAATAATCAGAGGTGTTTATTTAAGAGTAGATAATTATAAAGTTTCTAATTTGTAAATATTGTCTTATACTCACCAGCTAGTAATTTGCAAATAAATAATTAGATATTTTATTTATTTGACAGTATATATTTCTAAAATTTTCAATTTATAAAATATTATTATTAGTATTAAATTTACATATAGATTATTGTAAAAATTTTAATTTATAAAATGGTCTTATACTCACCAGCTAGTACTGTAATTAATTTACTATAAAGAATTAGAGATATTTCATTTAATGGTAGATTATTATTAAGATTTTATTTATAAAATGGTCTTACACTAGCTCCTAGCACCAGTAATTTGATTAACGTATAAATAATTGAGTTGTTTTTTTAATAGTAGATAAATTGTAAAACTTTGATTCATAAAATAGTCTAATACAATAATTCGAGGATTTTTCTCGTACTCACTGTCTAATAATTTACTTATAATTAGAGTGTATTATGTAAATTATTATAAAGCTTTTTATAAAATAGTCTCATACCAACTAGTAATTTAATTTACATATAATAATTAGAATGTTTTATTTTATAATAAGACTATTGTAAAAATTTTTGATTTATAAATTAGTCTTATCAGTTATATTCACTACCTAATAATTTAATTTAAATATTGGTCAGATAGAAACTCAAAATTTTAATTAAAAAGTACTACTAATAAAAGCTTTTAACAGTTAAATTATTAATAATATAATTAAAAATTTTTTATAGCATAAACTATCATTTTTATTAATTATATTATTTTATATCTCTTTTATATAAAAATAAATGAGTGCTAACTTTTTAGATAAAAAAAATTTATAAAAAAAATGTTTCTTAAAAAATTAATATCTTAATGAATTTGAAAGTTTAAAGCTTGCTACTAAGCAAGCAACTAGCTATAGATTTAATAAAACTATATTTAAAATTTCATAAAAAAATAATTACTAGATAAAAAGTTATTAAATATCAAAGTTGATATATTTGTGTTAAAAATCATTAATTTATAGGGTTGCATCACTGTTGCATCAGTCCTGCAAAAGACCGGTCCCGAACTGGTCCCAAACTAGGACTGATAGGGACTTGCAAGGACCGGTCTGAGACTGGTCCTTGCAATGGTTCTTATAATAAATTACTACATGCTTTACATCATCAAAATTTGTAGACCAATTATATCAATAGTAATTACCTGATTATTATCAATATATAACCCTACTAATAATTAAAAATGATAGTGATAGATAACAATATATGATAAAAATTTGCAAATTTTAGCTAAATTTTAAAACTGATTTTCTCGATAACTAATAATTATAATTAACTCAAATTTATACTATAAATAGTATCGATAACAGAATATAACATACTAAAATTTCAGCAAATTTTGACCTGGTAGTTCTTGAGTAATTGCTTGCAAACTGTAGATAATTTTTTTAAAAAAATTGACTATTGTATACTAGCAATTACTCAAGAATTACCAGGTCAAATTTGCTGAAATTTTATTATGTTATAGTCTGATAATGATACTATTTATAGTAAAAATTTGAGTTAATTATAATCATTAGTTATTGAGAAAATCAGTTTAAAATTTAGCTAAAATTGCGAATTTTTATTTATTGAATTTTTATATTATTGATTATTATCAATTAAAATCGATATATATCAATAATCAATTATAGTTGATTAGTGTTAGTGATCGATTAATAACCCCTCAAATGATTATAATCGATTAAAATTAGCTGTGTATTGTTTATTACTTGTTTTATCTTGGTCGTGTATTATTTATTACTTGTTTATCTGTTAGCCTTTGTATTGTTTATTACTTGTTTTATCTTGGCTGTGTATTATTTATTACTTGTTTTATCTGTTAGCCTTTGTATTGTTTATTACTTGTTTTATCTTGGCCGTGTATTATTTATTACTTGTTTTATCTGTTAGCCTTTGTATTGTTTATTACTTGTTTTATCTTGGCCGTGTATTATTTATTACTTGTTTTATCTGTTAGGCTTTATTTATTTATTCATAACCTCATTATTGGTAATGCAAGTGCTATTTTAAATTAGATATGACGTAGAGTAGCACTTTTAAATTAGATATGGCATAGAGTAGTACTTTATGATGTGTTAGAAAACATGATGGTTCGTGAAAGGGCGCAATAATTGGAAAGTGATTTGTGTAATTAGAGGATAATAATTATGTAAAATGAAATATGGGAATAGTTGTCCTGGGATAAAATTTGTATAAGCATGAAATGTATAAAAGATCTTACAATTCAATTCAATTTTACAAATAATAAAAATTTAAATTGAAAAACTTATATTCACATAAATACAAATTGTTAACTGTGCTATAACTTTTGTAGTATTATTCTTATTTATTTTATATTTTTAAATTATAATCCAAGCTGTCTCTTTGATTTCGTACTGCATTTCTAAAAATAAGTTTTTCTCAAGAAAGTGAATACAGAGATGCTAGTCAAGATCTCTCTGATACTGAAGATAATAATAGTAATGATTCTACATCACGCAATCAAAGTGAACAAGAATTGCAAGACACATCTTGTAAGCCAGGCTCATCTAATAACTGTGAATCACCTGTATGGCTGTACTTCAATAAAGAAATAGAGGGTAAACTTGGTATATCTATTTGTAAAATATGTAAGACTAAGTTTTCAAAATCAAGTTCAACTTCAACGTTAGCATGTCATTTAAATATACACAATATAGTAGCTTTAAAAAAAGAAAAAAGCTTTTAAATCTAAACCCATCTGAAAATTAACCAACTAGAGCAAACTAATTTGGTTGTAAGATGGATTATTTCTGATTTGCAGCTATTTTATATCATTGAAAAGAAGAATGGCTTAACATGATTTCAAAATTTAATTCACGATACCAATTTACTAGTATAAATACAATAAAAAATTGGATAACAAAAATGTTTCAGAATAAACAAGAAGAAGTTAAAGTAATATTGAATAAGATTCCAGGAAAGGTAGCATTTACTTCAGATATGTGGACAGCATCAAATAGTACATTATTTCTAAGCCTTATGATACATTATGTTGATCAATTTTGGAAACTGAAAAATTTTCTTCTCGACATTATTCCTATAAAAGAATGGCATACAGGGGTTAATATTACCAATGCGATAGTAAATACCTTAGAAGAATATTATATAGATAAAAAAATTTGGCTTTAACTACTAATAACGCATCATCGATAGTTTTATGTGGTACACTTCTAAAAGAAAATCTTCAATAACTTAATAATGGTAATTTTTCTCACTATCAGTGTGCAGACCATGTGTTAACTTGGCTATTTGTTGTAGAATCGATTTGGTTGATGAATCAGTAATTAAAATGCGATTATTGATGTCTTACATCAAAGCATAGCAATCTACGCAATAATTTAAAAAATTATGTGATTTAAAGAGTATTAACTATCTAGTACCTGAGCTAGATGTTAAGACCAGATGGAATTCTACTTATTATATGTTGGAAAATGGAAAAAATGGAACTTGCCCTGAATATGCTTGCAGCTAATAATGAAAATCTTAAAGAAAACTATTCAAATGAAAGTGACCATGTAGATATTAATATCTTTAAAATAAATAAATAAATAAATAAAAAATAAAATGACAATTTAATTAATTTAAAAAGGATACACTAATTCTCTTAGAGCCAATCAAACGTGCCACTTGACTTCTTTTCTTATCCAATACATAGCGATATTTGATTTGTTTTTCTTGCTATTCAGGATCACTTGTTTTAATACAAGAATAATAATGATTTTTCACAAAAGCAGATGGCATTTGCAATTTATCAAAAGTTAGATAGTTATTGGCTGATTTTAGATGAAACTTCACAGATTTCATTATTGCTTGACCCAAGAACAAAATTAACAGTATTCAAAAACTTGGATGAAAAAACCAAAGCAATCACCTTAGTTTCAAATCTCAATGGGTATTCTTCTGTAACGCTACAAACAACTACAACATCTAATGAGCTATCAAATACATGCAATTATTTTCATCAGTTACACTTGATTGATTCCCAACAGAAAGTAATTCAAGTTCCTCTTTGCCAAAGATAAATTGTATACGAGATGAATTAGAAAGATATTTAGCTTTACCATTAAAAAATAAAATAGATCCACTAGGGTGGTTATAGAGGTTATACTTCAAAAAAGGATAAATAATAGTCAAAAGTAGGAGATTAAATCATAATGGTGTAGGAGTAATAAGGAAAGTTTTAAGTAAAGTATAACAATGTTTTAGATAATTTAATATATCAATTGAATAATTGTTGAGATAATAACAATAGAAGATAAGTGGTAAATTTGATTTTTATAAGCTGCCTTGACTTTGATTGAATTATCTATTGATTTAAAGGTTAGAGCATTTTACTAATAAAAAAGCTTTTTTTTTATTAATACTGCAACTATGAGTTGGCCAACAGCTCTATATCCAAACATTTGTTCTTACCTTGAATATACTGCTATATTATTACAAAATGGTCTTATTATTTATATTGGTGAACATGAAGGTTAAAGTTCAGGTGTAATAAATTTTAATAAAAGTTTTAAAAAGAAGTAAATATGTTTATATAAAATATTTCTTCAAATTGGTTCTACATGGTAAAGACTTTTTTTTATCGAAACTGATCTACAATTTGGTTTGATATTTTTTTTTTTTATAGATGCTAATTTTTTTGTTTGGTTGTTAATTTTTGGGTTATTTGAGCTACTTTTTTTAAAACTTTACCCCACCATTGTTTTTCTGACTTTTGACTTACTTTTAACTGTTCTAGCAGGCTTAGTTCTTCCTCAATTTTTTAATTTCTTTGGTTAGATCTCTAATTTGGGAATTGCTAAATTTTTTATATAAATATTGTTCTTTAAATCTTTTAAAAGTTCTTGAATTTTTTTCATTACTTATATAACAAATAAAAACATAGAATTGCAGCTCAATACTTAAAAAGAGAAAAAAATAAAGTTGGGATAATTAATAAAGTTTTACAAACAAATGAAAATAATAAAGTTAAAAAAGCGACGCACTGGTTAAAAATTTTTATATTACAGAAATTTCTAGAATCATGTGTAATTGATTTTCATGTACATGGATTTATATGAAAATAATCTATGTTCACCTACACTTAATACCATGATTTATTAAACAATTAATCTATTCCAATGTAAAGCTAATCATCCACACAATTTAATTCTACCCTTAATCATATAATAATTGTTGATAATATTAATGACTACAATTAGGCCTTAGAAGAATTATATAATAACATCACCAAAAAAACCATTTACAATAAATCCAAGCTACTAAAACAACTTCAAGACCTGATATTGCTACAGTAATATTTATGAGCCATAATGATACTTTGTTATCTAAATTATCTACTAATATTGATCATCTTTAAACTTCTTAACCTTACTCATGTAACCTTTGTTAATCCAAATTCTGTGTTTTACATTAACCCCCAGAGTCCCTCATCCTATAAGTCAAAAAAATTTAGATAAATCTACTTAATTACAAAATAATTTACTAGCAAATATTTACAAAAAAATTTAAATAAATTTATATTTGTTTAATTAACAAAAACAAATTAAAGAGATAAAAAAAACTTTTTAGACTCATATTATTTTCAAACAAATTAATTATAAACTCCCAAATGAACACATTTAAAATATATCTTTTTATATAATAGAATATGTTTTAAATTTTAAAACAATAATTAGCAGTCAATAAATAAGTACAAACTCTTGTTCATCTCTAAATATATTATATTAACACAATACAATATATTCATTTATTTTAGCTCATTTTAAGCAACTCAAGTGCCTAGTTGCATAACTAAAATATAAATCATCTGTGTATTCATCTTTTGATATTCCATGGCATTGTAAAAATGTAGGATTTTTAGATCCAATATTTAACTTTAAATTTATAATTTATTAGTAACAAATAGTAATAACTAACATTATAAAGTTTGAATTTATTATATAGGGTTATTCATACTAAAAATGCCCATTTTGCAAATTTTTTGAAAAATGAGCTTTATTAGATTTATATAAATTTTGACATGACTAACATTTTTCAATGAGTTTTACTAAAACACACCTATGGTGTTTTACACCATGCTATACAAAACCATTAGAATAGCCAATCAAAATTTAAAATTAGGTGTAACATAAATTTTCGGTTTTTTTTGTTTATTTTTTAAAAAAACATTTATATCTCTAAAGTTTGCTTATGATACCACTTTTGGAGCTCTAATAAAAAAAATCCCTTGCTAAATTTTGGTATAAACTATGCCCCTGCTCCATCTCAGGTCTCACCCTAACCCTAAAGTAATAAAAATTTATTTTTTGTTTTATAAAAGTTTATTTTTTGTTTTTGTTACACAAATTTGTAAATCTAATTTACCTATAGTGGTAAAATACCATAAGTGCGTTTTATAATATTTGTTTTTCAATTATAAATGAAAGGCGATTTACATAATAAAAAATGGAGATAATGTAAAAGAAAAACTACACGAGGCTGTCTAAGGTACAAGTGCATCACAAGATTACCCGATAGTTACATGTCATTTTTAACCAATCAAAATCGTGAAATTTGCTTAATACCGGATCAGTCTGAAAATCAAAACAAATGATTAAACTCAATTATCTCAAGATTGATTATATTGCAAAATGGGCCTTTTTAGTATGAATAACCTCATATATTTACCTCTTTTACAAGTTCTTCATAGCTATTTTTGGATCCATAGAACAATTTAAGGCAACATGTTACTCTATAGATTTACCATTTATACTTTAGTGATGACAAGCAGCAGAATATACAATTACAAATCCACCTTTTCCAAATTTTTCTAAAATTTCTAATTTATTAGATGAAGTCTATAAAATTAATAAATTATTGTCAAATAATAATTTTTTAAATGAACCATTAAGATTTTCAGAATCAACTATCTTTTTAGAATTATTGCTTTTTGCTTTTTGCAGCTATTCAATAACCTTTTCTTGATTAGGCAAAGTTCTATAACCATTTTAATAATATATTTCAAGTTTATATTTTTTTGTTGTAATTACTATTTTTTGCAGATTTTAAATACTATTCAAATGCCTTTTTTTTATCCTTATCTATGCTTGGCTATCCTGATAATATGCCATAAGATTATATGGGGCGTTCCAAGTTAAAAGGGCCCATTTTTACAATTTTTTGAAAAATGAGTTTTTATTAGATTCATATAAATTTTGACATGATTGACATTTTTCAATTATGTTGATTTGCATAATAAAAAATCAAGATAATGTAAAAGAAACATTACACAAGGTTGCATAGGGCAAACACATCACGAGATTACCCAATAGTCACCTGTTACCTTTAACCAATCAAAATCGTGACATTTGATTAATCCCGGATCAGTCTGAAAATCAATACAAATGATTAAACTCAATTATCTCAAAATAAACTATATGTAAAAATGGGCCTTTTAACTTGGAAAACCCATATTGTCCATTTGAATTGCCACCTTCAGCAACCTCCAAATACCATTCAAACGCCTTTTTTTTATCCCTAGTTGTGCTTATGCCATCATGATTATATATTATAAGATTATATAGAGTTTTTGATATGAAAATGTCCCTATGGCACTAGAAAATTTTTTTGAGTAAATTGTAAATAAAAATTGTAAAACCTGAACAACCCAAATTTGATTTTATGCTAATATTAGATATAATCTTCACAAACTTTTTGTTATTGGATAAAAATTAAAATTGTGTAATAATGTCCTATACAAAATTGATATAGAATAACTTTTTTGTTATGTAAATTAAAAATAGTACTATAATTGGTTACTTTGCAGATCATGTGATAAGGGTAGTGACTAGGGCTCTGAAGTCGGTTTGGTCTGGTTTGGGTCTGGCCTGACCCATACTCAAACCCAGACTAGAACCACAAATTTTGAAAATTTCAGACCGGACTCAGACCCGAACCTAAAGTACTGAACCTGAACCAGACTTAAACATGTTTATAAGTTCAGTTTGGGTCTGGTTCGAAGTTTGCAAACCTGTTCGGGTCTGGGATTAGCAGTCATGCGAAGTAATAGGATATCATGTAATCAAAAAGAAGAGCAAGCACATGATCTGTAACTTATTACTAGTAAGGCTAAAGTATGTGAAAATCAGAAAACGATGCAAGGAAAATCAAAGATAATAAGGTACTACAATGGGTATAGCGGGTATGTGTAAAAGTTAGATATAATGAATTAATGTCCACAAGTGCGTAAACAGAAAATTCGCACAATAACTAGTTATAATGATAATTATGAAGGCTTATATGCAGAATTTAAGAATTATTAAACCAAACCAGATAATACATAGTATCAAGTCAATGCAGTACAACATGTTGCATAATGAATAAAATCAAAGAAGGATTTATGAATGTAATAATCATGAACCAATGATACATTACATAAAGTCAGTGCAGTACAATTTGTCACATCATAAAGATGTAAATAGACAAATCCCTTGCAGATTGATTGAATTATTCGAATCAAAAAGAATGCACTAGTATTAAATCAATATAATGAAACTCATTACATGATGATAAATTATGTGTAGATTAAAGAAATTAGTAGAAATCATATCTAACGATGCATTTGTAGTGAGAGGTCAATGAATACTGTATTTTATGTTGTATAAATGACAGATTGAAATAAGTTATTAGGAGTGTATCAATACTGCATCCATATTAACTTATTGTGAAAGCTATCGCATAATAAATAAATGAAGAGTCAATGATATTGAACCCAATAATGCATGGGCATTAGGAAATCGTGAACATGATGAGCACACGAGGAGCTATTGCAGATGTGAATGAGTTTCAGAAATACATAGTATTAGGTCAACATGAATAGATAACGAAACCTGCAGATTTAGGCAAATCATTAAAAAAAATGAAACAAATTCCATATGTGAGCGTACAGTTTATCGTGAGCTCTTTAATCTTGATTATGTGGCTAATCACAGTCTTTTGTTCAAGAAGGACAAGAACAGGGCATATGAACGTTCACATTACAATCAAAGTGAAATGGATGATATGACAGCTAATCAATTTATGTGCTATATATGTATGTAAGTGCATAAAGTACAAACACGCGATGATTTCAGGTTGCTTCTATACAACTAATATCGATATAGCAACAAAAATCTTAGAAAGACTTTCAAATGATTATCTGAACTTCTTAATGATAAAGAAAGATTTTAATGTAATTATAAGTATGGGTGAATTTTTAATGATATTCAAATTCATTCAAATGTTTTGAGATATAGGTCTTTTATTTCGTAATGAATTAGCTAAAGCTGTAACAAGGCGAAAAATGAAACACAGGTTTTATTAATTTTAAGCGAAGCTTGGAAAGTTTATTGATTAAGCTAAGTATAATAGTTTACATTTTGTCTCTCTTAAATACTATTACTAATCTATTCTCTATCCTATGCTATAATGACTACATTTTTTATGCACTGCAGTAATAATATAATTACTAATGCTATGACTAATTACTACGATCTCGGGGTCAGAACGACTTCGGTTCTTGAGTTACTTTTGGTCACGGGTTTGTGTTATGACCTTGACCCGTGGGTACCGCATCACGGGTACTGATATCATGGGTTGAGGCTTAGCTTGTGACATTATCTTCCACTTAAGCCCCTTCTTTTGTCTGCTTTTTATTGTTGCTTGACTTGGCTTGTGCGAGTATAGAAAGTGGAATTGATGTACAGCATCCTGTGCGTAAGCTACATTTTTACATGGTTCCCAGGATCGTTCACTTGGGTCATAGCCTTTCCAATCTACCAAGTAAAAAAGTTTCACCCTTGAAACTTTAGAATCCAGAATTTTTTCAACTTCGAACGCAAGCTCGTCTGCAATCATTACAGGGAGTGTTGGTTCAACATGTTTGCTGGGAAATTTGTTTTCAACATATGGATCCAACAAGGAGACATGGAAGACATTGTGGATCTTGAGTGAAGAAGGTAAGTCTAAACGAAAAGCTACCAGGTTAATCTGTTCCTTGATGCAATAAGGACCCAACTTCTTATAGTCTAATTTATCACAAGGACGCTAAGTGGTAATATTACATCGAAACAACCATACTTTATCACCAGGTTTATAGTGAGGGGATTCTTTGCGCAATTTATCTGCATTGTTTTTATAGCGTTTTTGTGCCTTTTCTAATTCTTGTACAAGAGTCTGTTTTATTTGCTGTAGGTAATTTGCTTTATCTTCAACGGCCTGTACATCACAATGCTTTGGTGTTCGTATATCAAATCGGTGATAAAATCCATAGTTGGCAAAAAATGGGGAGGTATTGGTTGATGCATGCACCAAGTTGTTGTATGCAAACTCGGCTAGAGGTAACAACAAGACCCAGTCATCTTGGTGGTAGTTTATGGAGCACCTTAAATATTGTTCCAATACCTGGTTAACCCTTTCGCTATGGCCATCTGATTGAGGATGGAAAGTGGAAGACAAGTTAATTTTCGTCCCTAGGACATTAAAAAGGTGTTTCCTAAAATGAGAGGTGAATTGGGGTCCTCTGTCAGTTATAATTTCCTCAGGGATGCCGTGCAATTGAACCACTTCTCTCAATACTAGTGGGCTGTTTGTTCCATGGATATTTTAGCACTGCAAGCTATAAAATGAGCCATTTTAGTTAGTCTATCCACCACTACCAGGACAGAGTCGAATCCTGAAGACATTGGTAAGTGAACTATGAAGTCCATGGTTATGGACTGCCACTGACGAGAAGGGATTGGTAAAGGTAACAAAAGCCCATAAGGATGATGTTTTGGTGTTTTTGACCTGCTACTTATATCGCATGTCATGATATACTCATGTAGAATGACCAGAGTTTAGGCCACCAGTAATCCCTGGACACTAACTCAATAGTTTTAGTTTCCTCAAAATGACTGGCTATTTTCGAGTCTTGACGGGCTTGTAGAATTTCCAATTTTTCTGTCATTCCAGGTACGTATAGAAGTCCATTTCTGTATATGAGTCCATCTTCATAAGAAAATTTGTGATACTTTGGCTGCAAATTGGTCTTATCCAAATGTTCGATTACTTCACGAGCAAGAGGGTCTGACTGCAACTGGAGACAGATATGACTTAGAAGGTCCTTAGCAATATATACGGTTGATACTGCATTAACTACTAATTTATTTGGGTCCAAAATTGTAGTAGGACGTGGGGCTGTCAATTTTAATTTGTAATCAAACCACCATGACAAAGCATCCACTTTGCCTTGTTCTTTTCCAGGGCGGAAAGATATCTCAAAGTCGAAATTGGATAAAACTAATGACCAACGGGCTTGACGTTGATTGAGAATTTTAGAAGTGGTGAACTGTTGAAGATTCTTGTGGTCGCAATATACAATCGTTTTAAGTTGAGCTCCTTCAAGGTAATGGCACCATTGTTTAAAAGTGGTAACAATTGCTAGAAGCTCTTTCTCATAGATATCATAATTGATCTCTGCAGGACTAAACTTCCGGGAAAAGAAAGCAACAGGATGGAGGAGGCCATCTTCCTGAAACTGTGATAGGATTGTACCTAATGCGTAATCCGATGCATCAGTTTTGAGGATAAACTGTTTAGCAAGATCAGCATGACCAGGAAAGGGGCCGTGGTGAAAGCGGTTTTTAATGCATTAAAAGCAAGAGTGGCCTCTGCCATCCATTGGAACAGATTATTAGTTCAGCAGGTTAAATTTGTTAAAGGTGTCACAAGTCTGGAATAGTCGCGGACGAATTGTCGATAATAATTGGCAAATCCAAGAATTGCTGTACCTCGCGAAGAGATTTTGGGACCGGCCAGATGAGTATTGTTTTAACCTTCTTTGCATCCATTTGTATACCGTCAGGTGTAATTAAGTAACCTAAAAAGTCGATACTGGTCTTATTAAATTCACATTTTTCAAGTTTAGCGTATAGACCGAATTGACGAAGTCGGTCAAGTACCATCTTCACATGCACCACGTGTTTGTCAGAATTTGCCAAGTAAATCAAAATATCATCCAGGTAAACGATAACAAAATTGTCTAAGAACTCACAAAGAACATCATTCATTAAATGTTGAAAAACTGCAGGAGCATTGGTAAGGCCAAACGGTATCACCAAATACTCGAAGTGTCCATAACATATATGGAACGCAGTTTTCCATTCATCACCAGGTCTAATTCTAACTAAATTATATGCGTTTCTCAAGTCAATTTTAGTGAATATACGGGCCTCAGCAAGATGATGTAACAGGTCGTAAACGAGCGGAAGTGGGTATCAATTTTTTATAGTAATACGATTTAAGCCTCTATAATCCACACATAGCCACAGTGTACCATCCTTCTTTTTAACAAATAGGATGGGGCACCAGCAGGAGATTTCGAGTGTTATATGTAGCCTTTGGCCAGGTTTTCTTCAATATATTGCTTAAAGGTCTGTAATTCCAGTTCGGATAATTCATAAATCGGCCCCCACAAAGAATGTTCCTCAGGGTGTAAATCAATAGCACAGTCGTAAGGCCTGTGTACGGGTAAACTACCGGCCTTCTTTTTACAAAATACATCATTAAAATCTTCATATTTTGTAGGTAGCATTGGGGCACGTGCATCCGAGCTCTCCGGGACAGGAGTCATGTGGCAAATTATCTCCAAGTGCCCAGTTTGCGCCTCATCATTATGCTGGTGCATACAAGTATCATCGGAAAAGGACAATGTGCGTTGCCGCCAATTAATCGTTGGGTTGTGTTTACTTAGCCACGATAGCCCTAGAATAATTGAGTGATGTGCTAACGGAATTAAGTTGAATGTGATTTCTTCACAATGATCCAGGTAACAGAGTTTTAATAGCCCGTTTCATGAGTAACTGCACCAGAAGCAATTTCGCGTCCATCAACTACTTTGACTGATAGTGGCGTACTTTTCTTTCTAATAGGTAACCAAAGATCATGCGCATACGTAGAATCCAAAAAACATGTTGATGCTCCCGAGTCGATTAATGCGTTAACGCGTGTCATCGAATTATCTGGAACCCCAAGAGTACAGGTATAGTAAAAGCATTTGTCAGTTTTAATTGTAAGGGGTAAATAATTTCTTTATCCTCCAACTGCAGTCCCCCTACTGCAGTTGGGGCTCCTCTTTTCCCGAAACTTGATCTTGAGTTACAACAGCCATGTCAACCCGATGCCATGGAGTGCTATTATTCTTTTTCTTGCAGGTCTTAGCGAAGTAACCGGGTTTACCACAATACAAACAAAGGTTGTTCACCCTGCGTTTTTCTTTTCTTCATTGGAAAGGGTGCGTGCCCTTACTACATTAAGTTGCATGGGTTCTGGACCTGAACTGTCCTTACTGGAAGTTGTTGGTTGATTCCAATTAGTATTAGTATAATTACCCTGCTATCGTTCTCGACGTCGTTCAAAAAGTCAGTTATCACATCGGACAGCTTTGGTAATAGCATCATTAAGAGAAATGGGGTCATTCATAGTAAGTAGTAAATCTTTCACCTTATCCCTGAGTCCAGTTCTAAATTGATCCATTAGTGCTGTCTCTCACCAATCAAGGTCACTAGCGACCTGACAAAACTCAGAGGCATAACTAGAGGCTGGTTTGTTGGCTTGGGTAAGTTTCCGAATCTTGTTTGCCGCTGTTCTAGCTTTGTCCATCTCTCCAAATGTGGATTCGAACTCTCTAACAAAAGCATCAAAATCTCCAAGTACCCTATTTTCAGTTTCAAGAAGTGGTGCAAACCATGCAAGGGCTGGGCCAGTTAGTAGACTTCCAATAATCCTACTTGAGTCTGGCCATCTGGGTACCGATTAGGTTGCATCCAGATGATAAGTCAGACTTGATTGATAAACCCCCTGAATTTAGTACGGGTTCCATCAAACTTATCCGGAAGGCTAATTTTCGGTTCTCTTTGCTGAATAGAGGTAGCTACTTCACGAATAGGAATTGCTTTTTGTATTTGAAGTTGGTTTAATGCATCCCGGAGTTCTGCACTCTCTTGACGCAATACTTGATTTTCTTGTTGAATTTGATTTAAGGCGGCTAAGATATCATTAAGTTCTGCCATTGTTGTTTGTTTATTTATTTTCAGAAGTATTTATTAAAATTTAATTTCTTAGGATGTACAAGAAGGTAAGACCGAGACAAGAAAGTAGCTTAATCAAACTGTAACAAGGTGAAAAATGAAACACACGTTTTATTAATTTTAAGCGAAGCTTGGAAAGTTTATTGATTAAGCTAAGTATAATAGTTTATATTTTGTCTCTCTTATATACTATTACTAATCTATTCTCTATCCTACGCTATAATGACTACATTTCTTTTGCGCTATGGTAATAATATAATTACTAACGCCATGACTAATTACTACGATCTCGGGGTCAGAACGACTTTGGTTCCTGAGTTACTTTTGGTCACAGGTTTGTGTTACGACCTTGACCCGCGGGTACTGCATCACAGGTACTGATGTTACAGGTTGAGGTTAGCTTGTGACAAAAGCTAGTAAAGATGAAAATAATCAAAAAAAATGATCAACTCTTTCTGATGATCCCTCGTACCAAAAATTTCAAGAACACCGACCTACAAAAACTTTCCATTTAATACATAAAATTGTAAATTGGCTCTATCAAACAAAGCCTGCAGTGAGGGGCACTTGTCGTTTAAAAGTAAAGCTCATAGACTACCTGCTGACAAGCTTAGAGTTTATTACTCACCGTTAGTGGGCCTCTGTCTGACACTACCAAGCAAAGAAGTAGTGGGCAATGACCTAGAGTTAAGTTTTGAGATGTGTTATTATGCTAAGCGTAACTCTTACCAACTCCCTAATATTTGGTACCTTTTGGGCTTCTTTTCGTCACTTCTTGGAACTTTTCGAAATTTCGACAAAAAGTGGGAAATCTAGCTTACCCCCTCTAAAAGATCAGCAATGTTTACTCTGCCCAGATTGGGATGACACCTACCAAATTGGGTTAAGTCAGGAGCGCGTTTCTGATTGGCTGAAACAAACAATGAATAATAAGGACACTGGACATGCAGGAGCCGAACCGAAAAGAAATTTCTTCCGACACATCCCTTTGAAACGGCGTATTTCAGTTATCTTTTTATCATTTCTTTACTTTGTAAATATAGTACTTGGGTAAAGCTATATGCTTTATACAGTCTATATAATTTTTAAAATTAGTTCTTATAAACGATGTCAATTTTATTTTCTTTTCTTTGTCTTTTTTGTCTATGTTTCTTTTGTTTTGTTTACTTTGTTCATTTTGGATGTCGTGTAGGTTTTGTAGTAATACCCCCTTTATATCTCCTTTTGTTTTCTTAAAAAACTATTGTTCGTATGGATTAGAAGGAAATATTCCTTGTCCTAGAGGCTAGGTAAGGAAGATTAAAGGAAGTTAGTAATGTTGACAAGCCTTCTTGAAATGTTAAAAGAAAAGAGAAGATAGGAAGGTAATTTCTAGTTTGTCATAAAAAGGAGAAGACCTTTGACCTTTTTATTTTGGCTTTAAGTAGCTAGATAAGCTATCTGTTCTAATACCATATGGTATCGGAAAAGTGCGGTAGGTCACATTTAGGTATCCGGGTACTTAGGTACCGACTGGATGGCCGGATGATGCTAAACTTAGTTATTAGGTAGTGCTATGTAGGTACAATTGTTGGTACAATAGTAAATACAAGTATCTTAATAAAGTATTAGCGTGGCTGCTTAAGGTTAAAAAAAAAATAAAAAAATAAAAATAAAAAAATAAAAATAATCAAAAAAAGTACTTAAACCATATTTCTACTCAATAATTCAAAATAACTATTAAATATATTTATAGAAGAGAAGTTTAATAGAAGACCAAGATGCATTATCTATTTTGAACTCACATGAGTTTTTCTTCTTGAAGAACTAGTTAAATATCTTGAAACTCATTTAATTGAAACAAATTCCAGTAGGCTTATTCTTATTCCTCACATATTTACAAAACAAGTTTTCAAAATAATCAACTTCGAGATTTACAAAAATGGTGTAATGGTATTGTGGCAAATATTCAACAAACTTTTTGAGTTAGAAGATTTTATCTCGCTTCACAAAAGTCATTAATTTTACTTAGCAAACAAGATAAAATTACAAATGGAAGAAAAAAAATCTGGAATTATGTCATTCTAGTTTGTTAATCTGATGCCAAATTACACTCAAGCAGCATATTGCATAGTTAATTTATTAGAAGACTGAGACGCATCATTTATTTTGGAACTCATGCTTGTTGCATGCGAATTTTTCTTTTTGAAGAATTAGTTAAATATCTTGAAACTCATTTAATTGAACCAAATTCCTGTAGGCTTTATCTTTGTCTCTCACATATTTACAAAAGAAGGTTTCAAAATAATTGACTTCGAGATTTACAATAATGAGGCAACAATATTGTAGCAAAATATTCAGATAAACTTTTTGAGTCAGAAGATTTTATCTTGCTTTCCGAAATTGCATTAATTTCACTTATCAAATGAGATAATTTACAGATAGAAGAAAAGAAAATCTGGAATTATATCATTCCAGTATGTTAATTCAATGCCAAATTACATCCAATCAATATATCGCAGAGTTAATTTATTATTTAATTGATGATCCACCAGTCAACAGATGCATGATCATAGTGTAACGTGATGCAAATTACTATGTAAATCACTTATAGACGAAATGCCATGATCACCCAAGGAAAAATATTTTTTACTAAGTTAATGAGGTATGTCGACTAATTGAAAGCTGTAGAGCTCATCGAGACGCATCTAATAGTGGTTAGATCATCAAAATCGGCCCAGTAGATGCGGAGATATCATCGAAAAACGATTTGACGACTATGTAAAATTCTATGTAAACATTTGTTTACATAAAATTTTACATAGTCACCCAATCGTTTTTTGATGATAACTCAGCATCTACTGGGCCAATTTGATGATCTTACCATCTTTAGATTCGCCATAATGAGCTCTACAACTTTCAATTAATCGGCATAATTCATTAACTTAGTAAAAAAAATTTTTCCTTGGGTGATCGTGACATTTCTACCTATAATATAGATTATTATAGCAGAAATGCCACGATCACCCAAGGAAAATATTTTTTTACTAAGTTAATAAATCATGCCGATTAATTGAAAGTTGTAGAGCTCATTATGACGAATCTAAAGGTGATAAGATAATCAAAATTGACCTAGTAGATGCCGAGTAAACAAATGTTTGTTTACATAGAATTCTATATAGTCGTCCAATCGTTTTTCGATGATATCTCCGTATCCACTGGGCCGATTTTGATGATCTAACCACCATTAGATGCGCCTCGACGAGCTTTACAACTTTCAATTAGTCGACATAACTCATTAACTTAGTAAAAAAATATTTTCCTTGGGTAATCGTGGCATTTCGTCTATAAGTGATTTACATAGTAATTTGCATCACGTTACACTATGATCATGCATCTGTTGACTGGCGGATCATGGCCACTTTGCACAAATTAAATTTATACTTTTCTAGTTATAAAATTAGTCCTGAGATCTCCTATTCATTGGAACAAAATGAACAATTTTTCTCACGACTTCAAATTTATCTTTAGGAATAGCATCAATAACATCATCTCTCAGTATTGGAAATGTTGAAAATGCTACTATAATCTTATCTGCTCTTATTATTGTGTTATAAAAGCATTCTAACAAGCTCTTTCAGAGAAGTATTTAGTGTTTGAATTAGGATGGTTGAGGTATGGCTCATGATTCATGAGACATTTGATCTATTTTCATTAACAAAAGGCGATATTTAATTGATTGCTGTTACCATCTTATGCACGTTGTATTGGGTTCAGACTTTCAGACCAGACTCAAACTTTTAGACCATACTCAAACCGGACTCGAACCAAGCCAAAAGTTTGATATTCGAACTCAGACCGGACTGAGTTGTAAAATAGTTCGAGTTCAAGTCTAGTTTGAATTTTGAACTGGAATCAGACTTGCCTAAAGTCTGGTCTTAGTCCAGGTCCGTTGGAGCTCTAGTAGTGACATATATTACATAATATTAATTTACTATACCCCCTACCCCCTCCCCTCTACATAAGAGAAATTTGATTGGCTATTATGAACTTTTATATTTAACATAAGATATTAGAGACCACCCTCCCTCCCAAAATATTATGTAATGTCTGTCACTACTCTAACTGGGCAATCAAATTTATTATAAATGATATTGTATTATAATATCTGTTATTGTTGTATATGTACTAACTAAAAACCTTAAATTCATATAATGCACAATTCAATATTAAATCGATTTAATACAATTTTGATAGAAAAATTATAATTTACATTCTAATTGTTATATAAAACTAGCCATTTTAAATCTGAAGGAAAAACCCATTATTATTGCTCGTTTCGTGGTGTGCCCTTCCTTGCACACAACAGTCATGACCAACCTTTCTACCTATAGTCACATCCTTCTACAACATAATACAGTATGGGATATGGATTGTGGAACAAGCCACAGGACATCACATGAGCAGATCTTTTCGAGCATAGTACTTTGACCTCTTTGTTTTCTCCTCTTTTCTTTTCTGTGAAAGTCCAGCAACTTTGTAGTGATGTATCACCCCTCTTTCTTAACCCTCTACTCTCTCTTTCTCTTTCCTTTTGGGTGTGGTGGGGGAGATAGCTGGACACTAGCTGGACCCAATGTCGAGCAGAATATTCAAAGAACAAAGAGATCGATGCAGTTCATTAGGTTACTCAAATACCATTTCGTCAATGATCTGCTGTCACATGGCAAGTCTGGTGAATTGTAATAATGTCCACAAGCAGGTCATTATAATTGCTCGTCTTGTGGTGTGCCCCTTCCTCGCACACAACAGTTGTTACCAACCTTTCTACCTACAGTCACATCCTTCTATGCAACGATGTAATTCTTTTGTTTTAACTTAAAAGCACTTAACCAGCATGGTTCTCTCGAAGGTTACAACATTTCATTGTTTTATTTATGTTTTAGGTGAGGAGACAAAAAACTTATAGTTATGTTTTTTATAGAAATTTAATTAGCCATCAAGATGAGAAAAAAAACTATGATTATGCTATCTTAATATGAGGGCAAGCCTAGAGTTCAGTTAAAAAAAATAAAGATTATATTGATAAAATTCATCGATACATTTATCATGTAGAAAATAACTTATAAAGCAGGTTATCGAACTCTATGGTTAAAATTAAAATATGCATTTGAATATTGCATTAGTATTTCGGGTGAAATCTTTGATCAAATATTAAAAGCGCTTATTCGTCAAAGGAAAAAAAATATTCTTTAATGGATCGAAATAAATATAATTAATGTTTAGCTGCACTTAAAATCCAAGCGAAACACATAAACCAAATTTTAAATATTGGATAATATAGCAAAAATTGCAATTAATTGATTAATTGTGGTTGCGCCACCAATCAATTAATTGAGTTCAAAATAATTGTAATTAATTGCCTCTACAATCAATTATTCGGTAAGCCTGCTATCAATTCACGCACAAATTAAATCTACGTAATGAACACATAATACAAAGTTTGTTGTTTTTAAACGGATCGTTATTCCGCGAATAAACTAAAATTATGTAATAATTATACTATCCACATTACACGTGAATGCATTGTACGTATCTGAATGATTCTTTTTTATAAATAAAAAATGTCGAATGAAGACTTGACAAGTTAATCGATTTCACAAATTGTCAAAAATTGGCCGATATGAATGACCCAGGCGGAATGTATTGGCCTGAATATTGTTACGAATATAGAATTGGAATTGAAAAGGATGAAAATAAGGCATTTACATATGATCAAAAATAAACGGATATAATGATTCTTATGGAATTTATCAAGTTGGTTGTTGTTATTATTTAGGAATTTGTGTTGAGATCGATAAAGCATAAAGTCTGCTGAAACAGGTAATTCCATGGGAATTAGGAAAACTACCATTTGTTACGTTTGTGGTATTGGCGTGGAACAAAATAAACATAAATTTTGAGAATGGATTAAAAATTGTGAATTTTTATCTTTTATTGTAATGTCTAGTTTATTTAAAGATTTTTTTATCGCCAGGGAGGAAGTATAAAGAGTATTTATTGATATATTTATCAACAATTTAAGCTCATAAATATTTATTGTTTGTACTATTTAGCCCATAAGTATAAAGAACATTTAATAATTTTATTATATAATGATAAATAAGCATTTATTTCTTGTTTTGTGAACTTGTTTTTCCGTTTTCATTTCGAAAATAAGCATTTATATTCTTGTTTTGCTGTTTTTATTCATAAAATTATTAAATTTTCTTTATACTCCCCACTAAATTAATGCGAATGAAATGATTTGCATGTAATGGTAAATAAGTATTTATGTTCTTGTTTTGTGAATTCGGTTTGCTGTAAAATTATTAAATGTTTTTGATACTCACGAGCTGAATGAAATGATTAAAGGTAAATTCTGAACAACTTGAAATGAATTCAAATCTGTTTAGAAGATAATTTGAAACAAATGAATAAAATGACTTGGATTTTTTTTATTAACACTTTATATTAGTAGCTTATTGTTTTGATCATATTGGGGATGTAATAGAGGATTGAACAAAAAAAAGGACACTTCTACAGTTAAACTTGGTTTTTTTTGATTGCATGTTTCAGTGCTAATAAATTTTTATAAGAATTGAATAAACGCTTATACGGTTATACGATAATATATTGCATTTTATAATAAGTACATATTCTCAAAATTTTATTATAATCAAAAATCGCTTTGCAAGCATTATTATTATGGATTACTACTTCCACAAGATATTTTATCATATACATCTTCATTAATTAACTCTTATATATCTTGTATTTATATTTCTTTTTAATTTGCCTAATTGTGTTAATTTTTATTTATTTGTACTATTACGTGATAGAAAAAAGAAACCTATTTGTTAAAAATACGGATTTATTGTATTGGGGTGTCAAAAATTAAAATTGTGTATATCATGAATAAACAAGGTTTTTCAAATTGTATTGTTGCTATATCGAATTATAAAACAAAATTTTTGAAAACTCTTATTGGTGTTCTCATGTCTCATGTTTTTTTTTTTTTTTTGAAAATTTACATCGTTTACAAGAAAACGTTATTGCATATTAAAACGTTAAAACGTTAAAACGTTTCAAAAAAAAAAAAAAAAAGCAAAATAAAGCATACCGGCATTAATGGCAAGGACATGTTCATATTCATATAGTTTATCCTCAATAATTTTAATTACGCAATCTGTAATGCTATAATTTTATTTAAAACGCAGAATTCCCTAATCACATGATAAAAATTTTAAAAACGTAGTGATAAACATACCAAAAGT
Organism: Gigaspora rosea; assembly: GCA_003550325.1. NCBI lineage: Eukaryota > Fungi > Glomeromycota > Glomeromycetes > Diversisporales > Gigasporaceae > Gigaspora > Gigaspora rosea. The sequence goes on along the minus strand of QKWP01000008.1, from coordinate 225,824 downwards.
ATAATAATTTTAGAGAATGCTGTCTAATAATTCATATCAATCTAAGTTTCACATTTAATTTGATTTTCTTTTCGGCAATGCTATTGAAATATCATTAAATAATCAACTAAATAAAGGCATTCCGATTTAAACTTCCATTGCTTCCATTTATCTATGGTACTATCAGTGCTGGCAAATAGAACATTGGAAAAAAGCTCAATTTTTTTGTCAATATAAAAAAAAAAATTTTTATTAATAATTTGTAATATATTTGTGAGTAAAATAATAAATTTAAAATATTTTATATTTAATTTATAAAGCTTTAATACTACAAATTCCCAATAGAAAAATAAAAAAAAAATGAATAGAATTATAAGCCAATAGAATAAACATAGTAAATGTGACAACCCTGAGTCATTATTTTACACTAGGTTATCAGAATCTGTCCGAGCCGATTTTTAATTTCAATCAAAAGTAACAATGAACGAGCGGTAAACTTATCCGATAATTCGTATCTATGTCTCAATTCTATTCTGCGTATTAAGCATGTTCTTACATTCTTACACTGCTATCCATTGACCTGTTACTATGCCTGATCAATTTCCAAATGTCTTTAATTCTGACCGAAATTCAAATATGACAATTTTTTAAAAAGCTCATGATATATTGTCATGCAACTGACTTCGCAATAAATTTTGAGTAAATTTTCCCTTAACCCTGATATAGTTCGTTAAATGTAACTGATGATTAAAAAACTAATGTATGGATTTTAATATTTTGCATCTAATGTTTTCAAGTGAATCCGACAAATTCGCTCCATATACGCTGCTTAACTGTTAATATGCTTTTTTAAGAGGAACCTTTATTCAAATGCATCAGTACAACTGATTACTTCCTTACACTTTTCAATATCTTCAATTGAAATAATTTCATTTTCGGCTACGTGTTCAAGAGGCTGTTGGTTAATAATATAATTAATGAAGTTGCTAGTATAAATCGTACTATCTTTTAAATTATTAATAGAAATAATTTCATTTTCGGCTACGTGTTCAAGTGACTGCTGGTTAATATAATTAATGAAGTCGCTAGTATAAATCTTACTATCTTCTATATTATTAAAATCACTATTGTCAATCACCATTTCTTTATCAGATTTTAAAAATTCAGTTAAATTTTCAATACTATTTTAAAATCGTTTCATGAATTTCTATAGCTGATGGACGGTTGTTTGGATCTTTATCCCAACACTTATTTAAAAGTTCTGCATAACATGTTGCTGTACCTTTCAAAATATTTGGCCTTAATTCTTTCAAACAAATTTCTATAGTTAAGCTTGAATCGTCATATTTATAGTCGGAAAATACAGTATTTCCTGAAGAAATCTCCCACATAATCATTCCAAAAGAATAAATATCTGATGCTTTAGTAAATTGTTTTCCTTGTAAAACTTCTGGTGCTACATACGGTAATGCTCCATAAATTCCCCCTGATTCTTTGTCTAATGTTTTATTAACTGATATTGCAATTCCTAAATCACCGATATATGCGTTATGTAAGTCATTTTGAAATATATTACCACTATGTAAATCACAATGAATGATATCATAAGAATGAATTAATTGAAGATCGAATGCGATATAAGATAATAATTCTAATTTTTTCTCCCATTTCATTTGTGCAACTTCGTAAAGGTTCTTACGTAAGGATCCCATTCCTGCATATTGTATAACTAAAATATAATCATCTGTGTAATCATCTTTTGATATTCCATGACATTGTAAAAATGTAGGATTTTAAATCCAATATTTGAATATGTAATTAACTTTAAATTATAATTTATTAACAACTGATAGTAATAACTAAAATTATAAAGTTTGAGTTTATCAAATATTTACCTCTTTTATAAGTTCTTCGCAGCTATTTTTGGATCCATTGAATAATTTAATTGCAACAGGTTGGTCTAGAGGTTCGTCATTTGTACCTCTGCGACGCCAAGCAGCAGAATACACAGTTGCAAACCCACCTTTTCCAATTTTTTCCAAAATTTCTAAGTCATTAAATGAAATCCATGAAATTAATAAATTATTGTCATATAATAATTTTTTCAATGAATCATTAAGATTTTCAGAATCAACAGTCTTTACGGAATTATTGCTTTTCGCTTTTTGCAGCCATTCAATAGCTTTTTCTTGGTTAGGTAAGGTTCCATAACCATTTCGATAACATATTCCAAGTTGATATTGTCCGTTGTAATTCCCATTTTCAGCTGATTTTGAATACCATTCAAATGCCTTTTTTTCATCCTTAGTTATGCCTATGCCTTCAACATAACAGTCCGCGAGGTTATATTGCGCAAAAGAATTACCACTTTTGGCAGATTTCAAATACCACCCAAATGCCTTTTTTTCATCCTTGATTGTGCCTATGCCATCATTATAACACACCGCGAGATTATATTGTCCATTCGAATTGCCACCTTTAGCAGATTTCAAATACCATTCAAATGCCTTTTTTTCATCCTTCTCTGTGCTTATGCTATTACCGTAGCAGGTTCCAACATTATATTGTCCATTTGAATTGCCACCTTCAGCAGATTTCAAATACCACTCAAATTTCTTTTTTTCATCCTTTTCTGTGCCTGTGCCATTTGCGTAGCAAATTCCAACATTAAATTGTCCATTTGAATCGCCACCTTCAGCAGATTTCAAATACCACTCAAATGCCTTTTTTTCATCCTAGGTTGTGCCTCTGCCATTTTGATAACACACACCGACATTAAATTGTCCATTCGAATTGCCACCTTCAGCAGATTTCAAATACCACTCAAATGCCTTTTTTTGATCCTTCTCTGTACCTATGCCATTTTTGTAGCAGAATGCAACATTAAATTGTCCATTTGATTTGCCACCTTTAGCAGATTTCAGATACCATTCAAATGCTTTTTTTTCATCCTTCTCTGTACCTACACCATTATCATAACAGCACCCAACATTATATTGTCCATTTGAATTGCCACCTTCAGCAGATTTCAAATACCACTCAAATGCCTTTTTTTCATCCTTCTCTGTGCCTATGCCATTTTCGTAGCGAATTCCAACATTAAATTGTCCATCCGAATCACCACCTTCAGCAGATTTCAAAAACCACTCAAATGCCTCCTCAATTGTGCCTATGCCATTTTTGTAGTAAATTCCAACATTAAATTGTCCATACGAATTGCCACATTCAGCAGATTTCAAAAACCACTCAAATGCCTTTTTTTCATCCTCGATTGTTCCTATGCCATTTCCATAGCAAATTCCAACGTTAAATTGACCATTCGAATTGCCACCTTCAGCAGATTTCAAAAACCATTCAAATGCCTTTTTTTCATCCTTGGTTGTGCCTATACCATCATGATAACACATCGCGAGATTATATTGTCCGTTCGAATTGTCACCTTTAGCAGATTTCAAATACCACTAAATGCCTTTTTTTCATCCTTGGTTGTGCCTATGCCATTACCGTAGCAAATTCCAACTTTAAATTGTCCATCCGAATTGCCATCTTCAGCAGATTTCAAATACCACTCAAATGCCTTTTTTTCATCCTTGGTTGTGCCTATGCCATCATGATAAGACACCGCGAGATTATATTGTCCATTCGAATTGCCACTTTCAGCAGATTTTAAATACCACTCAAATGCATTTTTTTCATCCTTGATTGTGCTTATGCCATCATGATAACACCTTGCGAGATTATATTGTCCATTCGAATTGCCACCTTCAGCAGATTTCAAATACCAACCTAATGCCTTTTTTTCATCCTTGTCTGTACCCATACCATTTTCATAGCCGAGTCCAATAGTATATTGTGCATCAAAATTACCATCTTCAGCATATTTCAACAAAAATTCAAATTTATGGGTTTCATCCATGATAATATTTGAATTAAAGATATGCTAGATAATAAATTTTCTACATATAAGAACTGGTCTAGGAGAATTTTCAAATTCCCAGATTGACATTTTCCGATTGATCATAATACCCCAATTATGAATACTATTCCTAATCGGAGAATCCTTTAATTCACGATCGACATTTTTCTACTATAACTAGTTAATGCTTTAAGCTCCACTAGGCATGATGGTGTATGACTCATATTCATCATTTTCATTGATAAGCCATCCGTATATCGTATTCCATCTAACCATGTTGCAAAAAATCTATCTAATTTTTTAAAAGGAAGTCATTCGATTACATCTTCATAAGATGTGGCTTTAAGTTGAAATTCATGAATTAAATTATCGAAATCCTTTTTCGCTTGTCCATCCTTGTGTTGTTTTCTGAGGGTCGCATGTTTGACACCAAGCGCAATCTGTGTTATATTGGTTACAATTTGCACATTTTTGAAACATGATTTTAAACGTTGTGTGTTACTATTTGCAAGAAAGTTATATATAAAAAGTTGCATCACATAGTGGAGTGTCTAATATTGCAGTACTTATATCATGATCGTTACACCGCCTGCGCTATACAATTACATTTATTCATTGTATAACTAGTACATGATCATGTGGCGGCTGCGCCGCCAGATTTCAACCAACTATATAATTAGATTTGTAGATGGCATAATGGCATATGACACAGTCGAGAATATTTATAGTCGACTTATATTTATTAAATTGGCTAAGCTGATGTTTAAAAATCAGATTAGCAGTTATACCCAAATAGACTATTCATAGTGTAAAACATATATATAATGGACTTGTTTAAGCTAATCTTACATTTTTATGTTTTGGCCTCGCTTCGTTCAGCAGTTTTAAGCTATCTTACATTAGAGTTGGGCAACGAAACGAAATCTATCCAAACTAGTTTTGGTTTCGGTATAATCCGAAACTAGTTTCAGATTCTTAAAAAAATCCAAAACCCCGAAACCTGAAACTACGAAACTATAATCCGAAACTTCTCAAAACTATAGTTAAAATTTATAATATATAATTTATATATAATTTATAATTTATTGATTTAGAAAATTACTACTTATTGCTAGTAGTGATCATCACCAGTGATTAACAAAAAATTAATAAAAAGTTTTTTGCTGAAATAAAAATTAAAATTTGATTAATATTAGGGTTAGAGTAATAACTGGGATGGTGCAGGGGGTATAGTTTATACCAAAATTTTACGAGAAATTTTTTTGTTAGAACCTCAAAGGTGATTTCATAGACAAAATTTAAAGATACAAAATATCCATTGGTGATGATCACCACTGGCGATAAATAGCAAAATTCATTGATTTATTATTTACAGGGGCTACCATTGCATTGTGAACACTTTTTGGATTGTAATTACTCGAAATCGGTTAAGTAACTGCAGTACAAAATTCATGCCACGTGTTCAGCAGATCTTACAGTATAACATACTAAAATTTCTGCAGTTTCATTAGATCGTGCAGAAGTTATGCAAAAAATAGAAAAAAGTGGCATTTTTGGATCAGTACAAAGATCAATTTTTTGGAATTTTTTTAATAAAAATCCACAAAAAATTGAATTATTTTAGAATCACTTCAAATATTGCACAAATGTTGTGTGATACCAAGGTAATGTGATGCAATATAAAAGGGGTGTAAACTAAAAAAATTTTTTTCTCACAAATATGGGTAGTATGAAAGATTTAATGAAAAGTCAATGTGGAGTAATAATTTATATCTATAAATGTGAAAATTCACTTTATACCATTATGGCAGCAGTTGGCTGCTACAAAACTTCTGTTGGGACCATCATAGAAGAGTACAAGAGGCTGGGCACAGAGGTGCAAAAAAAAAAAAAACTAATCAGTCAAAAATCCCACTACCAGAACTTTGCTATCTGCTGGTCTATAGCAAGATCAATCAGGTTGATGCTTGCATAGAAGCTGGTGAGGGCCCATTGATTATTAAAATATAATTAGTTTTTTTTTGTTAAAAAATNAAGAAAAAAAGCAGTCAGATTATGTCATACTTTCAAATTAGTAGTAAACAAGTGTAATTTTTTATACACAGAATATTAATAAAGTACTGGCGAGACTGCCTAAAGTGAAAAAAATGTAAAAATTCAAACTTTCGTAATGACCCAAAAATGCCACTTTTTCCTATTTTTTGTATAACTTCTATGTGATCTAATGAAACTGCATGAAATTTTAGTATGTTATACCATGTGATCTACTGAACAACATAACATGAATTTCATGCTGTAGTTACTTAACCAATTTCAAGTAATTATAATCCAAAAAGTGTCCACAATGCTATGCTAGCTCCTTGTAATAGATTATATAAATAATAAAATTTTAATATATAAATATATAATAAGAAATATATTAATAAAATAAATAAATAATAAAATTCATAATATAAATAAATATTTTATATTATATATATTTGAAATAAAACACCTTAATTAAGGAAAAAATCTCAATACATTAATATAAACAGATAATTTTAATAAAAACATAATTATTTAATATTTTATAATAATAAATTTCGTCAATATTATCAAGTATTTTTGTGCTAATTCACTTATATTATAATCTAAATCTTGAATAAAATTATTTAAATCAGTTTCATCATCTGAATTTTCTATAATTTTTTGATTATCTTCTAAATCAATTAATTTTAATAAATCTACAGTCATATCCAGTGTTGGAAATATGTTTTGAAATTTATGTTCTTATGAGAACATGTTTATTGAATTTAATGTTCTCAAAAATTTTTTTATGTTCTCAATTAGAAAAAATTTTTTCTTTTACTCTTTCTTTCTTTTTCTTTTTTTCTCTTTCTTTCTCTTTCTCTCTTTTTTTTCTTTCTCTCTCTCTCTTTTTTTCTCTCCCTCACTCTTTCTCATTCTTTCGCATTCTTATTTTCTTTCTTTTATTCTCTTTCTCACACTTACACTTTTATACTTTTAGTTATTTTTTAATTTTTATTTTTAATTAATATATTTAAAAAATATTTATAAACAATATAATTGATTTAACAAACTATATAAACAAAGCTAAGTTATTCATAATAATATGATTATAACTTTATATGTATATTTTTAAAAAAATTAATATTTGAGGTTTTTATATATTGTTGGTTATGTTATTTGTTTGGCTTAGCTTATATATTAAATTAAGTTTTTAAATAAGCTATTAACATCTCTCAAATGTTTAAATAAATAAGTAATATAATATACTATTCTTTTTTACTATAGTAAATTTATAGATTCAAAACTTTTTTACTATAAAGTTTTAAGATATAATACTAAAGTTTAAAATCCTAATAATTAAAAATTTGTTTAAGTAATTTTTTTATAAAATTATCATTATAGTGAGTTTAGCTCTATAAAATTTATGATATTATATGTATATATAATTGTCCGAAGGACATTACAGACGGAGCAATAGTGATCCCGATGTCAGTGTGTTAACAAATTCTGAATCCTGATTCGCTAGATCAGGTGTAACATAAAAAAACAATCAAAACAATAAAACTGATCCTTATTGGCTAGATCAGATGTAGCATTTTATATTTGTCCTTCGGACTTTAAATGGTTCCCATTTTCCTAGTAAGACTATATTGCACCAAACTAGAAATGGATAAACCAATAAACTTAATTATCTAAAATTTTTTATAATTCAAAAACAATAAATTGTTTTCTATTTCAACTAACTAACAATTAAATATTTATAAGCTTAATTATTTTAAACTGCTATATTAATAAAAATGTTTTTTTATTATTTTATATATTTACATGGAGAACATATTTTCAAACTTAATAGTTCTCAAAAAAAATTTAATAGAGAACATCTTAAATTTTGTAAATGTTCTCAGATTAAAAGAGATATTCTTATGAGAACATGAGAACATAAGATTTCCAACACTGGTCATATCCCTTTATAATTACAATATAATTACAATATATAAAAACTTTTTATAATTATATTTATATTTAGGCCTAATTACTAATTATTATATAACAAAAGACTTCTATACAAGTACACTTTTTTATAAAAACATTTTTTAAAAAGTTTCTATGGTCCCAAAAGTGTGATTATAAAGAGGTATGACTATTATATCCTCTCATATAGTTCCTTCTTTTCTATTTAAGTCAAATTTAATCTTAAATAGTTTTGGGGTTTTGGATAATGGTAGCCATAGTGTTGTTGAGTTATTTTGCATTAGAATTGCCTTGATTTTTATAGAATAAATTTGAATTAGTTTGCATTGAAGTTATTAATTCTTTTGTAAAGAATTCTGTTGCAAAGCTTACTCATTATTTGGTAACTACAGTACGCGATTAAGGTTGAATTAATTTGCAGTGAAATTATTGTATTAAAATTATTGTAATTTCTGCCATGAGTTACTGTACAAAACATACTATTTCAGCTACTATAGTATCGTTTAGAGGTGGTTTGCATTGGAATTGTCTTTATTTTCTATATAGTTGAGTGAGTTGTATTGGAATTATATCGCAAGTTACTATAAAACTATTCTGGTAATGAGAGTTGGAATTATTGTGAATAACTGGTAATGAGAGTTAGAATAATCGTGAATAAATATAAAAAATTCAGCTGTAAACCTATTCAACACACAATATGTAGTTAAGATAGAGTTTGCATTAATCTGTATTATGAATTTCTGTAAGCTTGAATTAGTATACATTGGAATTTTTATGGTTTCTATTGTGAGGTACTGTAAAAATTCAGTTACAACCTTACTATTTTGGCGATACACAGCATGTGACTCACTAACAAATGTTATTAACATTATCTATATTTCAGTTAATATAACACTCTCAAAATATGCATAACAGGTGAAAATTGATTTTTAAAAATCATAGATGGCAACTGAGTATGTAAATAAAAAACCAACTGGTCATTCCTGTTGTATTCTTGATTTTCACTTTTCAATTTTCATGATCCTATTATGATATTAGTTATGTATAAATACAGTTAACAATGAATATAATCTTTATAAAGTCAGCTGATTTAAATTTCTGTGATTATGCACATATATGTTTTACCAATCGAAGCTCATTTCACTGAAAAGTTTTTTTTCTTTTATTATAAATTATATTAACATTAACTAATTCTAACCTGACCCTAATGATAATGACTGGAATTACTTTGTCTGCAAAATGAACTTTGGTGAAATAGACTTGGTGAAATGAACTTGTAAAGGTTTAAACTTTTGGCTTAAAACTCTGCCACTATGAAATGATTGTCAGTGAGTTGATCGGATCCTTATGATGGATAAGAAATAAACAGGTGCGAAACAGGAATTCGATAATTATAAACTTTTACAATGCAAATCATATGTTATCATACAATTACGTATCAGTGATTGTTTATATAAATAAATCCAATGTACTCACATATACCAATATTAGAACCTGGTATATAAATAGTAAGTTTTAGCGATCTTCAACTTGGGATCTTCCTGTAGAAACCGGTTTACCGCGTATGATAATAATCAAATGATCATTAATCATTCAAATCCTTCGTTACGGCTTCTCGCTAGTTAAGATCGTGATTATCAATTCATCAAGCCAGTAAAAAATCCGATGAAAAAAAACCAAAAAAAAGAAAATGCACTCAATGCTATAAATAAATATAGGATGAAATGTCCATAAAAGCAACAAAAATATATGATTAGATACACACTGATCCTTTTTAATGATTCGAAAGATTTTTTTGCTGAAGTACATGTATGTAATGTACATGTAACCTTTGTATAAAAACGGTAAAGCAAATTTCCTTTTTTGAATATTCGAGGAATTTATTTCTATGATCACAAATTACCGTACCATTTATAGTACTGTAGTAAGGGCTACTTACATCATTTGACAAACTCATTACACAGTATAACCATTTTTGAGGCAAATCTTACGTTTTTGATACTTCTGCACTTACTTTTTTGATACTCCTGTATATACCCCAAAATTACGCTTACTTTTTTGATGCAGATTTGCATATATACACGTGACTTGTGTTACACAAAGGCCCATTGCATTGTTTTTGCAAAAATAATTTTTGGTTACATGCTACTAATGTCGTATAACGTTACACAAGTCTAATTTTGCCTGCATTAAGCTTAATGCTGGTGGTCACTATCATGATAATGCCCCCGGCGGGGTTAGACATAATTCCGGCCCACCCTAACCCTAAATCTAGTGGTACCCTAACCCGGCATTAAGCTTAATGCTGGTGGGCACTATCATGATAATGCCCCGGCGGG
>QKWP01000008.1:191332-214395 GCA_003550325.1 Gigaspora rosea | reverse complement strand
TGGGCAATGGACTAGGAAAACCCGTCTTTGAAGGGGGGTTTCCATTTTGAGAAAATGGCGATTATTTGTCTGTGAAACCTAAATTTTACCCCTGAAATTTTTGTTTATTTTTAGATATCAATTACTGAATAAACAATGTCATGTGATTATGAAACACTGATTGACCAATCTAATTTAATTGAGTCGTCAATCTTTGGTTGTAAATCTATTTTTAGAACACGATCGTTAAAAAATTAGTTTACATTCAAGTTAAAATATCTTGATAAACTATTATATTAACGTAGGGTAAAAAGCGAAATACATATAGATATAAACCAGAACTTTAATTTGAATCGAAAATCTCGAAATTGATAAAAAAGTGTCAAAGACGGGTTTTCCTAGTCCATTGCCCATATGACTGCACCCTGCTTTAAACGACCCCATTTTTGGTAAAAAGAATTGAATACTTTTAAAAAAGGATTACCGTATGATTGCATGATCAAATAATCACTTTTTTAGTAATAGAGTAGGACAAGAGCACTGCGTAAAAAATTTAAAAGGATGCAAAAGACTGATCTTATGCACTGTATGGACTTTCAGACTTTTTTTTTACGAGTTGTCTTCTCTGATTTGTTAAGCTATTGTCTTGAATTCGATAATTTTTTTTTTGCCGAATGCTTTTTTTCTTGGCTGATGACGTCAAAGACTGACAAAAAACAGAATTGATGAAAGTAAAAATCATAAATCATGTATACCATCTAACGCCCAAATTGTGAATTTCCTTTCGATTAATAATCAATATATAATCGGAATTTTTTTGACTTTTATACTGTACATGCAACAATAATAAAAATTACTAATAGGTTAAATAATACTAATTTCGATTTTGATTCCTAAATTCGTTAAAAAAACATTATCAGGAAAAAATTACATGATTCAGAAATTTTACATACTGAATAGAACTTGTACTGATTCCAAGACAGCATACATAAACACTATTCATCGATAATTCCAAATTGACGGAAATTAATAAATAACTCATGACATATATATAATAATAAATCCTCTTTAACGCTAATCAAAGTCCCTCTGCACGTAACTTCTAACGCTAATCAAATCTTCCCTGCTGTAATTCCCTCTAACGCTGATCAAAACCTCTTGACGGAATTCCTTCTAATGTTAACCAAAACACCCTTGCACGTAATTCCCTCTATTACCAATCCAAGCCCCCTGCTGTGAGTAATTCCCTCTATACATATCAAAGCCCTCTGCACATATTTGCTTTATATAATAAAAAAAAATAATCCAAGCCCCCCCCATTCATATTAGCAAAGATCTTGTTTTAACTAGTTTAGGGTCAAATGAAATGTATTTAAAGCGTATGATTAAAAATAAAAAATAAAAAAAATTTACCCTTTACAATCAAATAAAATACTCGTAATAATAACTGACAAAACTTGCACCTACGTATTAAGACGCCAGTGATTACTTTCGCTCTGTCGTTCGTGGTCGTTGAAGGCTGCATTTTCAATAACACAACGATTCGAATTCCGACCCGACTTCGCAAGTCAAAAAAAGAAATAAATTTTTATGTAAGGAATGACAACATGTCGGCATGGATTTACGCCGCTGAACCTTAAATTTTGGTGTAATTAAAATGCCGTATCATGTAGTACATTAAATACGTACATACATAAGTACGTAGATACGTAAGTACGACGGTACAGTATAATCAAGATTAGTACAGTACATACACTAAGTCATGACAAACATAGCAGAAGAATGGCTTGAAAAGGCTATTTCCGATGGACATATTGATTATATCGAATATAATAAATTTATAAACCCCGTTGAGATCGGCATTGGAGGGTTTGGAAAAGTTTTCAAATACGAGTGGAAAGACTGTGAATTAACTGTTGCTCTTAAATGTCTCAAAGTTGATACAAACATAGATGAAAAAATCATTAAAGACTTCATTGATGAGGTATTAATATGTATATGTTATATTGAAACTCCAATTGCGTCCTATTATAGAATAATAAATTCCTATAATTCCTATAATTAGCTTAAACTATTACGAAAAGTTTCGTACCATCCAAACGTTATTACGTTCTATGCAGTTACGAAAGGTAAACAACCGATTTTAATTTTAATGGTGCCAAATAATAATGATATTAAACAAAAGTTTCATCAATTTAAATTTATAGACAACTACGGACATTATAATATGATTTTAGAATATGCTAATGAAGGAACTTTACGCGAATACCTAAAAATAAATTTTACAAAATTACAATGGACAGATAAACTTTATATTGCTAAGGAACTAGCACACGGACTTTTATTTTTACATAATAAGGAAATTATTCATAGAGATCTGGTAAATATAGTACTATGCACATTTTACGTATTTACTTGTATTTATTAATTTTACTATTACATACTTTAATTATTATATTTTAAATTTTAGCATTCAAAAAATATTTTAATTCATCAAAGACAACCAAAGATTACAGATTTTGGACTATCAAAACAGATGAATGAAAATTCTTCGACTTCAAGCTCAATCATTCATGGAATGCCTGCATATATCGAACCTAAATGCTTTATCGATCACAAATATAAACGTGACAAAAGATCTGACGTTTATAGCCTTGGAGTAATCCTCTGGGAAATTTCCAGCGGAAGACCTCCATTTCAAACTTTTAAATCCAGGGATTCACTCGTTATTCACATATTTCAAGGAAATAGAGAAGAACCTATAGAAGGTACACCATCACAATATATCGAACTTTACAAAAAATGTTGGGATAACAATCCTGACAATCGCCCAGAAACAAGTGAAATTTTCAATGATATAAAACAACTTGTTCTTAACGAAACTTTTGATCAACACGATCCTATCGACACGTCATCTGAGAATAGCGAAGTTTCATTAAGTCATCAATACAATATAAACGCACTTGCAAATTCACTTGAAATTACAACATCGTCTCCACTTTATTTAACTGACACGAATAATTCAAATACTTTGATACGAAATAATAGTATTATTGGAAATTTGAGAAAGGAAACAATTGAATTTTTCAACCAGCCGAAATTTCTCGAAGCATTTGAGGTACTTTGCAAAAACTCCACGCTGACTTCTTTGGATCTTAGATTTAAGAATCTTAGAACAGAAGGCGGAAAGGCATTGGCAGATGCACTTTGCAATAACAATACACTGACTTCTTTGGAACTTTGTAGTAATAAGCTTGGATCAGAAGTAGGAAAAGCATTAGCAGATGCACTTTGCAAGAACTCCACGCTGACTTCTTTTAATCTTAGAGATAATAAGCTTGGACCAGAAGGAGGAAAAGCATTGGCAGATGCACTTTGCAAGAACTTAACGCTGACTTCTTTGAATCTTTATGGAAATAATCTTGGATCAGAAGGAGGAAAAGCATTAGCATATGCACTTTGCAAGAACTCCACGCTGACTTCTTTGAATCTTGGTTTTAATAATCTTAAATTAGAAGGAGGAAAAGCATTAGCAAATGCACTTTGCAAGAACTCCACGCTGAAAGAATTGAATCTCAGATATAATAATCTTGGAACAGAAGTAGGAAAAGCATTAGCTGATGCACTTTGTAAGAACACTTCCTTAACTTCTCTAGGTCTCAGATATAATGAACTTGGATCAGAAGTAGTAAAAGCATTAGCAGATGCACTCTGCAAGAATAATACACTGAAAACTTTGGATCTTAGTTACAATAAACTTGGATTAACAAACTTTATAATTAAATTTTTTAAGCAATCAGGATGTCGTGCATTAGCAGATGCACTTTGCAAGAACTCCACGCTGACTTTTTTGAATCTTAGTGGGAATAGTCTTAGTTTTAATTTAGAATCAAATAATCCAAATCTTGAAATATTTCAATAAATTTCATAAATTAGAATAAAGTAGTGATGTAAATTACATGTTAAACATAAAAACTACAAATTGATCAATTATCATATTTTGTAAAAATATTAAATTGAGATTTAAATAGATTTATTACGATCTAGAAATGAGAGAGAGAGAGATTCCGCCAATTCCAAATATACAAATTGAAAGAATTGCATAATTAATGTCAATTACATTGATTTTGCAAGCCTGAATTTGCAACAATGCCGCATTAATTGTTAAATTACAATATGATATACGTACGTACATAGATACGACAACACAGTATTATAATACGGCAATACTTTAATTCAGTAATTTTGATGGCAACTATAGACCAAAATCGTATGTGTAGTGCGAACTTAAGTACATTATCCGTTATGAAAAAGGGTTGGAATGACTGGGTCAGGTCAATACGAAGCAAAATAATTAAATAATATTTTATGAGAAAATATTACTATTTACTATAGTAATTCCTGCAACAATAATTATAAAAGCGCCGTATCTTAAACAAAAAATAAGAAAAATATAGAATGGTTAGAAACCGAATATTTTGTTTTGAACGTGTATAATTAATGTATTTTACATTTAAAAATTTTTCTATAAAATGTCTTTTTTGGTAAATCGTTTCTAATCACTAAAACATTTAAATCAAACGAAGTAATACTGTATATAGGTGTCATTTTTTAAACTAAGTACCTGATTTTGAGGCAATACTAGGACGTTTTCTTTCGCACGGGTTCGGAATTCACATTGGGCAGGACGATCAAAATTTGTATTCACTAATTGACTGCTCCTTTTTTGTGAGTGAAGTCGGTGTAAGATTTTTATTAAAAAACCAAACAATTTAAATAAATATGTATATAACATAATATGAAACACTAATAATTCTATGTTCCACTTTTGTTCAAGAAAAATAAGTAAGAGAATATTTTTAACATTTTTAATATAAGCTGTTTAAGCTCATGTATATTTGATACTTTTATTATATGTATATGAATATAATTACAAAATTTATCTACTTTTAATTTATTTAAATAAACCTCACTAAGTTGTAATCTATCGAATCATTTCTAAATGCGCTTGGGTTGAAACAAAATTTTAGATACACTCAAATTAATAAAAAATTTAAAACTAATGTAAAATTAATTCTAAATGCATTTAGCAATATTCAATTTTTCATTTTTTGAATCATAATACGGTCGACTCTCTCTAAGTGTAATTCATTGGGGCCGGACTTTTGGCAACATGTAGTTAGGGAACAATTAAGAAAATTTGCATTTAGAGAAACAAAACATACACCAAAATTGTATTTAGAGAAAGTTGACTTAGAGGTGTTGCACTTATAGAAAGTTGACTGTATTTATGCACCTTCAAAACTCTTTTGCTAATAAAAAATCGAAAAATAATCAAAAGTATTGACGAAAATAATCGAATATCATATATTGATGGAATAAGAAAAAAATCTCAAAATATATTTGTTTGCAAATAGGAGTTAGTTATTATTTATGCAATTCCAAATCAAAAATAATTAAAACATTAATGAAAATAAGTGCTTCGACACAACCAAGAAATTTTCTATAAAATTTTGTTTGTATATTTTCAAAAGAATAAAATTTGTTATGAGACCTAAATTTACAAACTTATAATTCAAAATATACCAAGTCCTATTTTCAATAATATACTGGGCCGTAGCTTTTTCTTTAAATAAGTTTTAAGTGTAAAAAAACAATATAGCAAAATATAAAATGAGAACTTCTGCTAAAAATTTGAACTTATATGTAACATATAAATTATATATAATTGCGTAATGTTAGCTAACAGCTAAACCAGGAATGAATGTGTATATACAGTATGTTTACATCGAAATCGAATTTGTGAATTCCAGAATCAACTTATGTTACAACTGGATTTTTAAACCGACTCAAATGGCTAATAAATTTAAATTCAATTAATGTGGGTTTCAAAGTTAACAATTAGTGGTACATTTCAAATAAATAGGATTATTTAAATAGCGTTTTTACTATGTTGAATTATAAATCAGAAGAATAAAATAAGATTTTCTAGTTTTAATTTTGAAACCCAATATGAGGAGTTAAAATTACATAACAATAAAATTTAATCATTTTATTAATCGATGTTTCAAGACCTTTATTTTATTACAAAGAAGGTTGTGATTTCTGTTTTAAGGTTTTTAAGATCCATTATTGCAGTGTGCAAAATTTGCAGATCATAAAAAACAAAAGAAACAACCCGGATATTGGGCGATTTCTGATTTCTTAAAACTGGATTTACTATTTGGCGAATGTAAATATCATTTCCCATTGAACGAATTTATTAAAAGTTATCATAATACTTTCAAACATTAATATTAAATTTTTTTAATAATTTTACGTTTGATACTAACGTTTTGCTTCTTTGAGGTTAGCACTTTTTTTAAACTTTTTTAAATAATCTTGCTTAAAGTGTTGTGATTATTATTTTAAATTTATACAATTGTGCTACATATAATCAACTATTAAATAATCACATTAAATTCTGAACCAATTTATTAATAAGCTTATAGAAAAATGTTTCTATACATTAAATAATCACATTTGTATAAGACATCATAGATGAAAAACTGTATTTAAGTTTGAAAATTCAAAGTCAGCATGGTACTATAGTGTGGTGTTCTAGTAAAGCGCATCTGCTAATAATTTTTGTCCTTCTGATCCAAATTCATTACAAGTAAGGTCTATAGAGCCAGCTTGTTATTCTTGCAAAGTACATTTCTAATGCCTTTCCCTTCTAATTCAAGTTTATTACTAACAAGATTTAGAAAAGTCAGCGTGGTATTCTTGCAAAGCGCCTATACTAATGTTTTTTCTTTTTCTGATCCAAGTTTATTATGATTAATGTCTAAAAAGGTCATGGTAGAACGTATTCCTGCAAAGCGTATGCGCTAATGTTTTCCCAACTTCTGGTCCAATGTTATTATTACTAATATCTAAAAAGGTCAATGTAGTTTTCACACAAGTGCACCTGCTAATGCTTTTCCTCCTTCTGATCTAATATTATTAGATATCCAAATTCTGTCACTTTTACCAAGATTCAAAGAGTTGGTGTGTTGTTTTCACAAAGTGTCATCTGCCAATGCTTTTCCTTCTTCTAATTCAAGTCTATTAATTAACGATTCAAATTTTTTTAGCAATCATATTTGCAAATACTTTTTCAACTTCTGGCCCAAAATTATTGTCGCGGCTGAAGCTGGAAATTATGAACCTTGATTTAAAAATATAAGCACTATTAAAATCCACTTATACTCTTTTATTATTAAACCTAACCCTAATCCCTATAAAAAACCCCCTAACAAAAGGCCTAAAAATTTTTTGAAAATTTCATATTAAATTATTAAAATTTCCAGCTTCAGCCGTTTCCAGCTTCAGCCGCAACAATTATTAAAACAATATCCAAGGAAGTTAATGAAATATTCCTGCAAAGCGCATCTGCTAATATTTTTTCTCCTTCTGATCAAAGATTATTACTATTAATGTTCAAAGTGGTCATGGTGGGTTCTTACAAAGTTCTTCTTTTGGTCTAATCTTAATAGATGCACAATTTTATTATTTAGACCTAGTTTCAAAAAAATCAGCGTGGTGTTCTTGCAAAGTGCATCTTTCTTCTTCTGATCCAAGTTTATTTTCAAAATTTACAAAAAATCAAAGTAGCATTCCTGCAACACATACTTGCAAATGCTTTATTTCTTCTAATTCAAAATATTTTACTATTGGTCATTTTATTTATTTGGCCATTTAAATAGATATTAAAGTTACGTTGTATATAGTAAAGTAATAAATTTTCTACTAACTGACATTTAAAAATATATTTTTTATTTTAATATATATATAATTTAATTTTTTTAATAAAAGTTTTAAATTTATTTAATTTTGAAATTTTAAAAGATATTAAATTAAAATTTAGATAATTTTAAATTGAATAAATGCATATCTCGCACCATGCTAGGTGCTTATATATCACAACATAATTTGATTGACTAAATTTTTAGATATTATTTTTAAAAAAACAAATTATTGTTAAAACCTTTAGGTTAGGGTTAGGTTAGTAGTTTTTTAGTACTGTAAATTCTTAAATTTTTGTGTTTATATGCAATATTGTATTTAACAAATTTACTAGTGGTAATAAAAGGTTATCTTAATAAATTTAAAGGTATTTACAATTTTTTATTTTTTTTAACTCATTTTTAAAGGTTTCTCTAAAATTTTATTAAAACAATCTTACTAATTCAACCAAGTAAACTGTTTAGCACTAACTTTGCGTTTAGATACAAAAAAAAACATTTTAATACTTTTTTTAAAATTTGCTAGACTAATTTTTAATTTAAAAAAACTTTAACAAAAAATTGTTTTTTTTAACAAAAATTGTTTTTCAACAAAAATTGATTTTTTTAAAAAAATAATAATTTATAACTCTAGCCAATCAAATTAGAGTATGATATATAAATGCAACATACTATACAAAGCAAATTAAACTTCTTTGAAATTTTAATAATTAAAATTAAGTATCTGTTTTGCTACAACATAAATGGTTGGTATAACTAAAATGTATACAATTTGTGATATACATAATATTTTTATTATACCCTATATAAGAAAAATTTGATTGACTATTATAAATTTATTTATTTAATATAAAATATTAGAGACACCTTCCCTAAAATATTATATAATATTTGTTTTTACCACCCAAAATAAACTAATAATTTAAAATAATTTATTATATAAAATGTGAATATTTTTATGCTATAAAACTAGGGCTTTATAGCCAATTAAAATTTAAGTATAAAAATTAACTTTGCATATATAAACAAATAATTTTTAAAAATTGATTATGATTAAAATTTTGGCTATAAAATTACTTTTTAGACTTTAACCAAAATTTCTTATTTAATTTTACTATAAACTTTCTCAAACCCAAACTCTTGGCCCTTATTTTTACTCTAATATTAAATTATAGTCTGGTGCAAAAAGATTAATACACAATAACTAAAAATTTAGATTTTTATAATATAAAAGTTTTAAGTTTTAACAATTTTTTATACTAAATAAAATAGATTCTAATCTATCTTTTAATATATTTTTTATTATATTTTATAGACAATTTATTGTATAATAAATTTTTTTTAAAATTCAATTTTTTTTAATAAAAAGGTTTTTTTAAAGTAAATCTTAGATTTTTATAATTTTTGCCACCAATATGCAACTATATAAGCTTGTACTATAAATATTCATTGTCATATATATGCTGTGCTTAATTGGATTAGTAGTTATTAAGAAATGAATTTTTAAAATTTATTAACCAAATTACTATTTTTATAAAAGTGTACAAAATTATATTGTAAATTTTTGTACAATATTTATAAAATAGAAAAAGTCTATTTGTAACAGCCTGTTACATGCTTATTTGTAACAGCCAATAAGGCCATATTAATGTTAAAGTAGAGTTAAAGTTAGGGTTAGAGTCAAAATTAATACAGAATTGTGAGAGGATCATTTTTTGTTATAAGTGCAATAGGGTTATCATAGTAAAATTTTGAGTTATAAATAAAGCTGTTACAAATAAGCATGTAACAGGCTGTTACAAATAGATTCGTCCTATAAAATATAGTATTTTGGTCATTAAATTTAAAAATTTATATCTTAATAACTACTAATCCAATTAAGCTCAACTTTTAATAACTATATATTTTGCATATGCATAGTAATATATTTGTATAGTACAAGCTTATAAAGTTATATATTGGTAGCAAAAATGATAAAAATCTAAAATTTTCTTTATAAAATCTTTTTTTTAAAAAAAATTTGAATTTTAAAAAAATTTATTATACAATAAATTGTCTATAAAAATAATAAAAAATAGATTAAAAGATAGCTTAGAATCTACTATAGATTCCTGAAAATAAGTTACTCTAAAAATAAGTAATCCTTCTAAATTTTTACAAAAATTTCAAAAAATCTGTCAGCAGTTACTACATATAAATATCCAAATTTTACCAAATAAACCTCAAAGTGCTATTAAGCAAACTTGTTCAACCATCATAATACATCTATAAAAAAATTTTTGTATCATTTGGACAACTTTTTATTAGTATGTTTTTCAATTATTTAAAAAATTCAACAATTTGAAAATAAGCAATCTCTACATTTTTTTGTGTAATTTTTCGTCCAAAAATTTTTGAAATATATGGTAATTTATTTGGTATACAAAATTGTAATTAAATTGTTAAAACTAAACAAATTTTTATATAAAAAATATAAATTTTTAGTTATTATATATTAACCTTTTGTACCAAACTATAATTATATTATTGTTTATTTAATTTATAAATTATACAAATTTTGAAATACATGCTATATTGATCTTACAATTATTATAAAACGCACTTATGGTGTTTTACCACCATAGGTAAATTAGATTTGCAAATCCGTGCAACAAAAACAAAAAAATAAATTCTTACAAAACAAAAATAAATTTAATTACTTTAGGGTTAGGGTAAGGCCTGGGATTTTATAGAGGCATTAGTATATACAAAATTTAGCAAGGAAATTTTTTTATTAGAGCCCCATTCATAAGCAAAATTTTGAGATATAAATGTTTTTTTAAAAAAATTAACAAAAAAACAAAATTTTTTGTTACACCTGATCTTAAATTTTGATTGGCTATTCTAATAGTTTTGTGTAACAAGGTGTAAAACACCATAGATGCGTTTTAGTAAAACTCTTGATCTTATAAAGTACTATAGCACTATAGTGCTACAAAAGTATTTTCTTATTTTATAAACTAAAAAATTAATAATAAAAATAAGAATTTTGGTAAATTTTACTGCAGGTGATCATCATTACATAATTATAAATTTTTAAAAAGGTGTTAGGGTTGGATAGGGTTTGGGCTAGAAGAATTTGTTTATATATAAAATTTAATACTAAGACTTTTACATATTGTCTAAAGACCTGTTATTTTAGAAAAATATTTTACTATTAAAGGTTTTTTGAATTTTTTCTTTGTTTTGTTATTGATTTGGTTATAAAAGTTCTGCAATCTGATTGGTCAAGCATATGAGTAGTGATAATTATCTGCATTGATGTTTAGCAATACTTTAAAATAATTATATTGAATATAAAAAATTGGAAAACCTTTTTTTATGCATCTGCACTGTAGCACCCTTTAAATTTTTCTAAAAATTAGATTAATACTTATATAATTTCTTTTATATTAATATAAGGGCAGCATTACCGTACGTTGCTGAAAATAAGCTACCTTTTTTTGCCGATTTTCAACAAAAAAAAACTGTGGGTAGCTTATTTTCGGGTTATTTACTATTTTAAGTAATTTAAAGCACAACAAAGGGGTAGCTTATTTTCGAACACAAACTCCAACAAGTAAAATAGATAAATAAATATGCTGTAGACAATAAATAAATATGCTGTTGACAATAAATAAATATGTTATAAACAATAAATAAACATGCAAAAAAAAATCGGGAGTAACTTATAAAACGATCGATTATAATAGCTATATAGTAAGTAAAGTCTAAATTTTACTAAGCAAACTGATCCAAGTCGCATAAGTAACCTTGTTCAGCAGGTCAAAATACACGTGCCCTAAAAATTTCATAAAAATCGGAGAACTTTTTATTATTTGACTTTTAATTTTTACGTTCAACAGTATTTTTTTTTGTAAAAAAAAACCGTTGAATGTAAAAATTAAAAGTCAAATAATAAAAAGTTCTCCGATTTTTATAAAATTTTTAGGGTACCGTATTTTGATCTGCTGAACAAGGTTACTTGTGCGACTTGGATCGGTTTGATTAGTAAAATTTAGACTTTACTATGTAGCAACGTTTATCGATCGTGGGGTAGCTTATTTTCGAAACTAAAAATTTTGTTAAATATATTTTGGTGCGACAAAAGGTAGCTTATTTTCGGGTCAAAGGCGTTTTGACGTTTTTGGATCAAAACTAGGGGTAGCTTATTTTAGGAGGTAGCTTATTTTTGGCAATATATAGTATATATAAAAAGCAAATTTATTTAAAAGACAAAGATAGGTTATCTTAGTAAAAAACAGTTATACTATAGTTAAATTCTTTTAAAACTTAATTTAATATTAGTATATTTTTTTTACTATGATAGCCATCTTTTGCTCTTAGTAAACTTGTTCAGCAGATTAAATTACATTATAGTAGTAATAGATTTGTAATTTAAAACTTTTTTACTAATACAAAAACTCAATTAATTGATTTTTGATTTTTTTTTATAAAACTTGGTATAATATAGCACAAAAATCACTATTTTTATTGGTTAAAACTAGGTGCTTATAGTACAAATGCAAGAAAAACTTATACTCTAAAAATTAACATTAGTAATAATGTATACTATATATTTTATTAAAGTTAAATTTAAAATAAATTATTATTTATTAGTGCTTCAATTCTAAATTTTAAAGGCCATTTGAATTAAATTAAGATTCTTTATAATAAATTCAGGTAAAATTCAAATTGGATTAAATTTGAATTAAATTAGTAAATTCAAATTATATATGCGGTACCAATATCCATTTATATTGGCAAGATCAGTACAACTTGATTAAAATTCTCATAGTTGCTTTAAATATATATGAATAGTGTTAATTTTTTAGTTAAGCAACCTGCTTGATTCTCAAATAACTTACAAATATACTTTTTATCAATATATTAAATTTTTCCTAAACTTTATTTTAATTTATACATTTAAGTCACATGGGTAAAAATAATAAACAAATAGTTGCACTAAAAATTAGTAAAATTAAATAATTCTTTTTATACACATGTTCGAAAGATAGCACTTATAAGTATATGAGATCATGACTCAATTAGTATATATAGTCTAAAATTATATAGACTTTAATTAATAAATTTTCAATATAATTTAGTGTAAAATATATGCTATTAAACTTAACTGCTAAATTTTTTATAATCTAATTTTTTTTTAAATTTCCTTGGTGGTATACCCAAGGGCGCTGTTGGCACTCTTTTATTAAGGTTATTGGTCATAGGGACCCAACGGGCCCCCTACATTTTTATTACATATCCTAATTTCTATATTTATTTCTGTTCTACGAAGTCTATCCAACCTACTTCCCCTTCATCCAGTTTTCCTGGCCAACTCCAGCCGGACCATCATTCTGTACGCCCTACCCGAAGGCTTATTAGATCAACAGTAAGGAGTTAGTTTACTCCACCGATATGCTTGTGTAGGTCTATTTTTCATCTACCCCAGGTACTCCCTTCTGAGTTTGGATCAGGTTAGGTGTGGGACTTTTTCCTAATTTGGTGTCACAGTACTTGTGTTTATACCTTGCAACCAGAATTTCACCGGTAGTATCCTTTGTTCAACCAGAATTTCACTGGAAGTATTCATTTGTTCCACTGAAATTTCACCGGTAGTATTCACTATTTCCTTTTTTGTCCAGATTTTCACTAGGTGTCCTATCTTCGTATATTATATTTTTTCATAGAGCTTCCTAATGTGGTTATGTATCTGCACGTGTTCCTAGCATCCTGGCTCAGCCCATCCGTCTTATGACTTCGTATAGAATTAATGTTTCTAGTGGGGCTTGAACTGGTGACCTTGCGTCTACGCTATTGACCCACAAGTCCTTATAATCTAATTTAAATACACTTAATTATAATTACTATCTAATTTTTAATTAATAGAATTCAAATGTGCTAATTATTACAATAAAACCTACTTAATTTTGTTATTTTAACCCTAATTTTGCAACAATTAACAACAAAGTCAATTATTCCATTTAGATTATTCAAATCTGTAACAGACTTAGCTGATTAATACATTGATGGATTAATTAATCAATAACAGGTTAGGTTGCAACATGAAGGTACAAATGCACATTAGTCTAGAAATATCAGATTTAGAAAGATTGAGCATATGAATATTAGTAATAATAATATCCTGATCTATTAGGGATTAGTAAAAACTTCATTTCTGTTTATTTATATACAAATTAGGATAAATTATCTTATAATTTTGATATAGTAACCAGAGATTATATTGCTTGTATGGCAGTTATAACCAATTTGCTGAATATAAAGGATGAGATTTATAAAGTTGATAAACATTTTTTCATGAATAAACTATTAAAATATCTTTTATATAAAACAATAATAGAATTTTACAAGATGATGGAATGTAGGAATAATTGATGATAATTTTAATAATTTTTTAGAGATTTTGACTATAGAGTTGCAGAATGTTCAGAAACCTTAATGGAAGCCTTTTTATCAACAAATATTAGACCAAACTTTCAGATGAGTTCTAATTTTCTATCCTTTTGGAAAGCAAAAATAAAGGTGATAAAATTAATTTACAGAATCTAAAATAACTAACAATTTATTCTTATAATATTGTTTTAGCCAAAAAAAAACTAAAATAAAAGGCTATATAAATATAAAATCTATTATTTACTTGGAATTATTTTGAAAAAAAGTGAGAAATTTCAGGTTTGCAAAGTTGTAAATAAAAAAGTAGTCAAAATATAGCCAAAAATACAAGAATATAGGAATCTCAATGGGCAACCTTATTATACACTTTAGAGACAGCTACAGATTGTTCCACAGGATGTTGCAGAAATTTTAAAAAAGCATATATTAAAAAATTAAATATATAAGGCCATACAAACTTGGCAAATTGGTTCTTATAACTGAATTAGAAATAGATTTCATGCATACACAAGATTTCTTAATCATGCACATTAATGCACTTTCATATGAATGTTTTAGAATTATGCGCAAGATTCTGAAACATGTGCATGATGCACATTAATATGCATAATTAATGAATTATGTGCATGTATGAAAACTATCTCTAGTATAGTCTAATTAATAAAGGCTTTAAACAACATTAATTTTTTATTAGCTATGACATTCTAAAATTACTGAATTTGTATAAAAAGTTAAACCTCATCCTCAGTATATTCAAAAAGACATAAAGAAGTGCCTTTCAAATAGATATTGCATTTAAACAAGCCTCTTTCTATAGTTACTAATAAAGCATATAAAGAAAAATAACTGAATTTGATCCTTCTTTTGTTATTCTGGAAGAAAAAAATCAGAAAGATGATTGCAAGAGTTATGATTATAACCAGAAGAACTTACAGAACCTTCTTACCCAAAGTATAGAAAACATTTTATTTATTGCAAACTTTTGGTTTAGTAAATCTAGACATGGGCATCTAGGCATTACTGATACTTGGATTACTCCAATTTTTAAAATTAAGGATATAATGTTGAAAAATAAGTATGTTCCCTCACCACATACTAGTCAAGCTATTTTTGAAGAACTTTATAAGTATTGAAACCTAGAATTTTGAGAATTATATAACATCAATTACTACTGATAATGGATATAATATAGTTTTAGCTTTTTTCTTATTTATTCAAAAATAAGGATACAAAAAAAATCAAGCATCTTTTATGTTCAGCACATTCCTTTAGTTGGCAATTAAAAAGGGACTAGCACTAGCAGAAATCTTGGTTGCATATACAAAAAGACTAATTCAGTTCTTTTAATATCAAAAACAAATAGAATGATTAAAGGAGGTGCAAAAAAATCTTGGTTATTTAGATATTTTACCTGCATTCAAGATATGTCCACCCATTGGAACTCCTTAAATTATTCTTGGAATCATCATTTTTTTTAAAGGATACTATAATTTAGTTTCAAATGAATTTATATAGTTTACAAGATCAAGTAATAAAAAAAGATAGGGCAAAGTTAAAAAGGATGCTTCTCTTAGAAAAATAAATAGAAACTATTGGACCAACTAATTGACTTGTTAATGCCATTTGAGGAAGCAACCCAGGAATTTTCAGGAAATACATATATAATTTTAAGCAAAGTTATTCCAACTATTAAGAAAGTGATCTTTGATTTGGTATATGAAATTTTTCCTAATAATGATCTGTTTTTGGATAAGGCTACCATATTTGAATCAGATGATAAAAACATGTAGCCCATTGATTTTGATTATAATGATGTTATAAGCAATATTACAAAAAAAATTTTGATTAAAAATCTATTAAATATGACAAGTATTTTAGAAAAAATTAAAAAAATATTTATTATGCACTTATCAATTATTGGAATGACCCAAACAATTTTGATTTGATGGCAGCTTTGCTAGATCCATATAATAAAAGCTTAGATTTTCTAGAAGATAATTCTGAAAAGCAAATAACTATTCAAAGACTTTATAATGAATTTAATGAATTAAAAGAACTAGTATCTGAATTATCAATCCATCCAACTCCACCTAACACAGAATCTTCAATGTGATCTTACAAAGAGTATCTTCAGCAATGGCAACTGAAAAGAAAAAAAAAGATAAATTAGTATTAGATTCATAGGCCCTTGATAAAATTTGAAATTATTTGCTATTACCATTAGTTCCAAATGCCAAGGATCCTTTGGGTTGATAGAAAATGCATACAAAAAATTTTCCAAAACTTGCAAGAATAGCCTGAAAATATCTTGCAATACCAGCTACATTGGTTGCAAGCAAAAGATTATTTTCAGATGCTGGAAATTTGATTAGCCCTAAAAGAACAAGCTTAGATCTGGTACGTATATTCCCGAAAATAAGCTACCCCTTGGTTTTGACCAAAAACCCTAAAAACTTGTTTCACCCAAAAATAAGCTACCTCACTTTTTTCAGTTCAGAACAATAATAAAATTTTTTGTTCTGAAAATAAGCTACCCTTTTGTCGTTGCCCAAATATCCGTAAATTGAAAAACAGATAATGGGTCGTACTAGTGCATATATGCAATGGTGAGAATATTTCAGTTATTTTATTCACACCATTGCATATATATGCATACTTACCCCTGAAAACTATCCATTGCTCGCCCTTTTACCGTAAAATATTCATCCGCCCACCCTTCTATATGAAAAGATCCATTTTCTACCTATTATTAATTCTCACCCGCCCGTAAAAAACCTAAATAAATAATCAAATAAATAAATAAATTAATTAATTAAATAAACGAATAAAGAATGAAAGATTTAAAATAAGTTATTAATAAAAAAATAATTAAATTAAAAAAAATTAAAATAATAAGTTATTAAAAAAATTAAATTAAATTAACGTAAAATTTTTAAAAAAAAAGAAAAAAGTTAAAAAAAAAGAAAAAATAAATAATAAAAAAAAATTAAAAAAAATAATAAAAAAAAAATTAAAAAAATAATAAAAAAAAAATTAAAATAAATAATAAAAAAAATTAAATTAAAAATAAATAATAATAAAAAAATTAAAAATAAATACATTAAAAAAAAATTAAAATAAATAATAAAAAAAAAAATTAAAAAAAATCGAATACGTTAAAAATAAATAATAAAAGAAAAATTAAAAAAAATCGAATACGTTAAAAAAAATTAAAAGATTAAACGTTTAAAAAAAATAGATAATTGAGCATGCGTTGATAATTGATTCCGTCATTCAGGGATTGACGTAAGTTATTTACTGATTTTTACTGATCCATCAATAACCCGAGTTATTGATGGAATTTTATGTTTAATAATGCATCACTAAAGTACAGTAAAATAAATAAATTAATAATTCAAATTCGTTAAATAATGTTCATATAATTACTTTCATAAATCTTTTTTTTTCTTTATTGGCCCGCAAACATATAGTTTTCTGCTGTTCGGCAAGTTCTAGATTAGATCTAATTGTTTATTTTTGGTGCGAAAATCACCTTAAGGAAAGCATGACAATCAAAGAAAAATCAATATAATATTGTAATAGGAATCCTAAAGCCATGACCTGTGATCAATCCATAACATTGATCTCAACAATACTTAAATATTAAACCTTAATATAATATTTTATGCTGAAAAGCTTAATAACCGAAAGCATGCCATTTATGTAAGTCATTTATGTTTTTTTTTTAAATCCTATGTTACAGTACATATTGACATTACAATCAGATTTACAGTAATAATGGTCCCAATAAATTTTATTCTGTGGTTTTACTCAATAGCGCTGTAGAATTTCAGAACCCTATCAGGAATATGAATGAGTTACAGTAAATCTCTTATTTATTAATAAAATGGTAAAATATTTGTCTCGAACTTAATATAAGTAAAATGTACACCAAATATTAGTGCTTCATTTATATGTTTTTAAGATTTTTATCATGTAAAAATTTTAATAAAATGTGCAATACGTGTTAAGATTTTACAAGTACTGTAACTATGAAATGGGTTACATACAAAATTTATAGATTTAGGTATATCAATTGGTGTGATAAATTTGATGTCAAAGGACGTTATGTTTTTGTCATTTTCAAAGGTCAATTTAAATATTTTAGAGTGCCTTCGTTTAGAGTAAAAAAATATTTATATAACTTTTGAATAATAGCAGACAATGCTATACGTGTTATAGCGTGATCGGCAAATAAGCTGCAGCCATTCAACACTATACTAATCTGATTACTTTATACAATAAGTATACAATATTGGGCAAAAATTGTAGAATAACGGTAATTTGGCAAATGATCACGTGCCGATCTGCGGCACGTGTAGCCAATCATTTGCCAAATTACGTATTCGACAATTTGCCCAATATTGGTGTTATCCGGCAATTTATGATCATGATTGGTAGGGAGTTGCTCGCTGAGTTTTAATTTAAATAAACATGTTTACATCGTAACACATGAAAAAATAACAAGAAGAAATAATTTCATGATCATATGAGTTTGCCGGATAATATAATATTTCAACCTTTTATTTGTTTAATTTATTTTAAAATGAATATAAATAAAATTAAAGATTCAAAGAAGACAGCACGATGTATTCTTAAAGATAGGTCTGTTAATATTTCTCTACAAAAATTATAATTATCTCTATGACTCAGTCAGC
Source organism: Gigaspora rosea (assembly GCA_003550325.1). Taxonomy (NCBI): domain Eukaryota; kingdom Fungi; phylum Glomeromycota; class Glomeromycetes; order Diversisporales; family Gigasporaceae; genus Gigaspora; species Gigaspora rosea. The sequence goes on along the minus strand of QKWP01000008.1, from coordinate 195,518 downwards.
GTGATATTGCGAAATGAATCTGTTAATGCTTTTCTACTTTTGATTCTAGATTAATATAAACAAGATCCGAGATTCAATGAAGTCAGGGTGATGAAGTTGCAAGTCGAATTTTTTAATGCTTTTCTTCTTCTGATCTAATATGATCGGACGACGGATGCAAAGATCCAAGATTCAAAGAAGTCAACGTGGTGTCCTTGCCAAGTGCGTCTATTAATGTTTTTCCTCTTCGTATCCAAGTTCATTATAATAAAAATTTATAGAAATCGGGGATATTCTTGCAAAGTACGCTAGTTAATGCTTTTCCTTCTTCTTATCTAAGATTATTACAGCAAGATTCAAACAAGTCAATGCGGTGTTCTGCAAAGCATTTTTAAACGTTTTTTCTACCTTTGGTCCAAAATTATTAAAACCAATATCCAAAGAAATTGGGTGATATTCCTGCAAAGTGCATCGGCTAACTCTTTTCCTCCTCCTGATACCATTAATGCTCTATGTGATCGAGGTAGTGTTCTTGTAAAGTGCATTTGCTAATGCTTTTCCTCCTTCTGGTTTCATCATTTAGATCAAAATTAGCACAGGCTTCTTGCAAAGTGCATCCGCTAATGCTTTTCCTCCTTCCGATCCAAGTTTATTTTTACCAACTACAAAGAAATCAAAATAATCTTCTTGCAAAGTGCACTTTTAAGCTTTGCACCTTATTACTCAAGACAATTATTAAAGAGATCAAGGTTGCATCCTTACTTGCATCGGCTAATGCATTTCCCCTTCTGATCTAAGATGATTCTCACTAAGAACTAGAAAGGCCAACGTGGTGCTTTTACAAAGTACACCAGCAAATGCTTTCCAAATTATGACAAGATTATTATGACTAATATATCCAATGAAAATTAATGTGTTTTTACAAAATGCTTTCACTAACTTTTGTCTTCCTTCTGATCCAAGTTTGTTACATTGAAGATTCAAATCCTTCAAAGTATTTTCTTGCAAAGTACATCTGCTAATGCTTTTCCTATTTCTGATCCAATATTACTGGAATTCTTATAAAGGATCTTTACTAATACGCCTATTATCTCAAATTTAAAATTATTGAAGTCATAAAACTTATAGAAATCATAATAATATTCTCATAAAGGTTTTCAAATATTATTTGATTGCAAACAATTTTATTAAGCCTTAAATATTTAATATTCTTACTAGTTCTTAGAACATTGCAATCAAAGAACATTTAACGGCATTTTCAATCCTACATATTGTTTTATATTTTTCATCACGAAGCCAATTCCTAACACTGTTATACAAATAATTTTTAATAGAAGTAACATAACAAATAGTGGTTTTGGGTGACTTGGAAGAGTAACTTTATAAGGAATTAATAGATCTTGCTCTTTAGCATTTAGCGTTAAAAGTAATGTCTTTGTAAGTTTTGTGTCTTTAAATGGTGTCCTGGTTTGCATCACAATAGCGGCATAATAATCCTCAACATTACCGGTTTACAAGTGCACATGAAAATAAGTACACCAGAAATTATTAAATATTGCATATGTAATACTATTGAAAAAAATAAAAATTTCGGAAATTAGTAGAATGGACGCAAGAAATTTAAAATTTCGCATAAAATTAGTAGAACCAATTGAATATAAATTTCTTAATCAATCTCAACAAAGTAAAGAATTAGAATTCTTAATTTCTTTGCATAGCAATAATACGCCGGGAAAATATGTACTTAATAGAAACTATTCAATGTATAATAAAGTTATTGAGAATGAGGGTATTTTGCTGATCTCCGATGTGTTTATTCTATATATGTAAGTGGTTATTGCTTTTGGATGCAACGCATCGCGAATTCAACTGAAGACAGAGGTACCCAGCACTATTTATGTTGAAATTACTGAGACTATGTCCCGTCTCACCTTGTACATCAATTGCTAATATTTTGGCACTAATAGCTTACGTAGATGTGTTTTCCGATATAGCTATGAATATTGACTAAAATTTGATCTATGCAGTATAATATACATAATTAGTTGTAGAGTTTAAAATTGCTGAGCAAAGCGATGAGTTTCTAATAAACACAAGAACTATAAAAAATTAAATGTTACTCTGAAATATAACATTGAAAAATATATAGTGTTAGATTTAAATATAGCAAAGCAAAGTAACAACCATATAAAAAAAATATTGAAGAATATCTAAAATATATGTACATACGTAATAATTACCCAAAAAATTTTTCTTAACTAGTTACTATATTAGTTAATTCAGCCAGCATTGAGATAATTTGGCTTAATAATTTCATAATCTGGTCTGCAAAAGATTCGGTTCCTGATCTGTATCCGCTCACGGATCGGAACCGGATCATTGATTTTAAGAGTTGGGTAAACGTAGATCATTTTTAATAGTGATCACGTTGTGTTCATATGGAATCAGGTGATCAACCAATCAACATAGTTTCAACCAATCAGAATTAATCATTTTATGTAACCAGGGAAAATTTGAGCCAACTGAGGATAAATTTACGACATATAGAAGTATAATTTTTTCAAATAATTTATTTTTAAAATTTTACTATTATAAAGAGCATTTTGTACTATATTATAAAATTTTTGGCTAAATTATTAACAACCATAAAAAGTTTTATTTGTAGCACATTTTCATTGAATCCCATTATAATGATCTACATTCACCCTACACTTCGAATCTACTGCTTATTGGGTCACGTGCCATGAGGTTTTGGTAGCTGCGTCGATCGGTTACTGTATCATATTCACTATCTAGTAATTTAGATGTTTTATTTAATAATAGATTATTATAACCCTTATACTCACTATCTAATAATTTAATTTTCAAATAAATGATTAGATGTTTTATTTAATAGTATAGTAAAAGTTTTTATACTTACAGGCTATTTTATAATTATACAAGTAAAAACAAGCTATAATATTAACATATAAGTACAATAAGTCAAGAAGACATGATGATAAATAGTCAAGCCAATGTACATATAAATAAAATCAATATTGTGACACATACGGTAATATTATTAGAATTGCCGACTCCACTTAACTTGCCTGTAAACCATACTCTACGTACTTCGTACTCCGTTCTTGGTATATCCTTCGGATAATAATTTTCAAATATAATACCGCTTATACAAACAATCACGTTCCTGGTTTTGCGTGACAACGTCGCACAGCTACTTATTTTAGATTATTTTGAGCTTAGCTATTTATAGTATTTGTTTAAACAATTTGTAAAATAGTTTAGCCGTTATTAAAATTTATTTTCTAAGCGACCATTGTAAAACGTAGCATTGAATGATTACAGTAATCATAAATAAGTTAGCGTGGGACGATTAACCTAGTTGGTCCGGTATGGGATTTATTTGTTTTGCCCAAAAAGGAAATTTAATTTTGTAAATAAAATGCGTAAAAACACAAATTTAGGTTAGGAGGCCATGCCGGTATGATGGTATATAAAATGCTGTTCGTACGTATATACTGTCGCAATTGAATTTCATCAATACACCTGTTTAATTTGAAATGGGTCGAGTCAATCAACTATCAATTCCTTTAACTTGTCAAATAAAGTCGTTATAATTACCGGCTCTACAGATGGTTTGTCTCTTTTATCCAAGCGAAAATTTTCTGATATAATTACTGTAATAACCTTTTTTTTTTTTTTTAGGAATTGGCAAAAGTTTAGCTCGAATCATCTCATCATATAATCCGAAACGTTTAATACTTCCAGTTCGTAACAGAAAAAAGGTGAACTTCTCCTTGAGTATATCAAAGAGTCTAATGATGGAAATGTTGAATGCATTGAATTATGGGGTATGGATTTGGCGGATTTACATGTAAAGTATTTTGCTGATAAGTTTATTAACAGTTAAAGAAGTTGGAGAATTACACTATTTGTGGAATAATGCTGGTGCGTATAATCGAATATCAGCTATATTTTATTGTCTTTTTAAGGTTTAATTCGTAATTGAAAAATAGGTATCATGTGTTCTGGAGTGACAAAAACTAAGGACAATTTTGAACAACAATTCCAGGTAGAATCCGGTTTAAATTATTCATTTTTTACTCGTTTAACAAATTATTTTAATATTTTTAATGATGTTTCAAACAAGGTTAATCATCTTTCTCGCTTTCTCCTGACTTCACTTCTGATCTCAACCATAAAAAAC
>QKWP01000008.1:160554-175197 GCA_003550325.1 Gigaspora rosea | reverse complement strand
CCTACTCTGCTGATTCCTATACCTCTCAAACTACTGGAAACTTTATTCGCCTGACTGCTACTAGAGACTCTGCTACTATTCGTGCTTGTATTCGAGATATTATTTTTAGCTGCCGATATCAAATAGAACTTGACAACCCAAGAGAAATTGCTCTTGCTATTCTTCAACACTTTACCCATCGAACAACTTTACCTCCTCTTGATTTTGCGGACTATACTACTTTTGACCCATACTTAGACACCGATACTGAAAACTATAACCCTCGATATCCAAACTTAGGATATTCTATTATCAAAGGATCTAGCCCTACTTTTAACACTGTACCTCTTCTTACTACCCCTGAGGATCGCACCTCTACTCCTCTTGGTTTTAACCTACTCCCTTTTAGTGAACATAATAGTGATATTAGATCTCACACCCCTTCATTCCAACATACTAGCCTACCTGCAAGTCCCATAGTTTTAGCACCTAATCAACAAGATATAGACCTTGAAAATTTCTTTGAAACTACCTCTACTTTTAATTTAGATAGACTTTACCAAATACTACTGAAGAAACTAGTGAAGAAGACCAAGAACCTTCCCTAACTTCACCTGTAGACAACCCACCTCCTATTATGGCTGAACGAGCGATCGCTGATGCTGCTACTGCTATTAATACCTTAGCTGCTGCATTTGTACATGGAGGAGTTGAAAGGAATCTTCTTCCTGTTAATTTCTTTAATGGAGATGGAACCCAAGACCCACTCGAATGGTATTCAGAATTCAAGTGTGCTGCTATTGCTAACTGATGGAATGCTGCCCGGAAATTAGAACTTGTCCCTGTCTACTTGAAAGGAATTGCCTTAGATTGGTTTTCCTCGCTTACCACTAAGCCCACTGCTTTTAGTGATAAGGATAATCAAGATACTAGTTTTAAACATCTGTTCCTAGACCGATTTGTTACCCCAAAACAAAAAGTTATGTGGCAAAAGCAACTTCTTGATGTCAAACAAGGTGCCAACTCAGTTGATGACTATATTAACTGGTTCAGAAAACTGAAGTGACATGTTGACCCTAACGATGACTTCCCTGATGACTTTGTAATCCAACTCTTTATCCAAGGCCTTCATCCTGAGTTTGCTATAAATGTACAAGCCTCCGAACCTGCTGATCTTGATGCTGCTATGAAAACTGCTCGTAAATGGGAAACTGGAAAACTTATAGCTTCTCCTAATACAGATACAGACCAAGCCATTAAACAACTAACTGAACAAATCGCTCAACTTAGTATTAACCTTGCTCAGAAGCAACCACCTGCTAACCTCTCTGTAAACTATGCTGATTCCCCTAAACAAGCCAATCCAATTAAACAACCTCCTACCTGCTATTATTGTGGTCGAACCAGACACTTTATTGCACATTGTCGTCTTAAAAAGAAGAATCAAAGTAATGACGAGGAAGAAACAGACAGTCCAATAATAACAACTATCGACATGACTCTTATAGAAACAGATCTAGAAGTCGAGATAATAGAGACCAAGATTATTATAATAGAGACCAAAGCCGTTCTAGAAATAGAAATAATCGTAATGATCGAGATGACTACCGCTCTAGAAGTCGAGACCGATCTTCTTCTTGGAGACCTAGCAACCGAACCCCCTTACCCTACTACAGAAATGTTAACTATCTTGATGGAACTCCTTCTACTACTACCACTACCAACCCACCTCTTAGTCCACAAAAATGGGAAACGTTTCTAGACAACCCTTCTGTTCGTACTGCACTATCTTCTTACTTGTACGAAGAAGCTAAAACTGCTAACTTGATCCAGACATCTGCTTATACTACACCTGTCAAATGTAATGTTAAAATCAATCAAAAACCACAAGAAGCTATTATTGACAGTGGAGCCTCTATCAGCATGATCGCACACCAATTAGTCCAAGATCTAGGATTAAAAATAGAACAAGCCTCTCTTAGCCTTATCATACCTGCTACTGGAACCCCTTCTCGTCCTTTGGGAATTATTCGAGACTTACCTATAGAAATAGATGGTGCTATTATTCCTATTACCGTTGAAGTAGTCCCTGCCACCTCTTACTCATTATTGCTTGGAAATGACTGGTCAAAGAAAGTTGAAGCCAGTTACAATTGGAAAAATGGATGCTACTCTTTTAAGTGGAAAAGCAAGAAACATACCGTCCCTACTTCCTATGAAAGCAACCAACCATTACCCCCACAACCTACTGTTACTGACCCTGCTGAATTAGACGCTTATGAACAGGAATACTTAGTCTCTCAAGAAGCTTATGCTTTTATCACCACCCATGAACCAGACATTACCTCTACCTCTGATGATGATACCAACCCATGGATTATCTACCAGCCTAGACATAGAAAGCATGCCCCTCCTAACTCTCGTGTATGTGGCAATTGTGTTCACCTGAACATCTCTTTGCCAACTGCCCTACCAACCATTGTAACTGCTGTCGACAGGATGGACATATTGCTGTCCACTGCCCACAACAAGTACCAAAGCGGACCTCTTGCCGTACCTGCAATAGTAATGACCATTTGTACCGAAACTGCTCTGAAAATATTTGTCATACCTGTAGAGCAACTGGACATATTGCGTTGACTGTTCTTTTGGAGCCCTTAAAGAACAGAACTGAATTTGCCAATGCGGATATAATCCAGATGATATTGAAGCCCATCAAATGTATAACTTTAGTACAAGCCGTACTCACCACTGCTGTCACTGCAAGAAACCAAATAGACCAGAAGACCTACAAGTTCTTAACAATCAGTTTGTTTGCCGAGGATGTGTCTCTAACTATTATTATGAACTCCTTCTTGATGATCCTCAACGTATATATTATTATAGTCACAGAGAAGGACGTGGAACCCTTGTTCAATGTAAAATCTGTGGAGAAACTAGACCTACCTCTAAGATGAATAATCTAGAAAGCCTAGAACAAGTCCTTTGGTTTTGTGACCTTGAACACCTCTATGCTTATAAAGCAGGACAGGATGTTCTTTACAATGCAAATTATAATTTGTAGACTAGAATCAGACATTATACCGAGTCCACAGAAGTGCTGGATCTCAGTATGAAATGAACCAGACCCGTATCTTCCGACTTGCAAAGATTTTCTTACAAGAATTGGACCAAAGCCTGACTAAAGCCTTAGAACCTTTAATGACTGATCGTATTAACCAAACTTGGAGTTAGGAAGAAATGCAATTAGTACTTCGTGCTGGACATAGTATATTAGAAGAGAATGAAGAATTACAATTACAACAGACCCTTGAAATTTCCTTCGACACTAGCCATTCTGAATTCTGTAAAGAAACTGCTCTCGCTAATATTAGAAGAAACTTCTCAGACACCCCTATTGACCTCTGCAAGGAATGTCTTCATGTTAGGCACCAGGAAGAACTTGATGAACATGATGGATACTGTACAGAATGTGTACCTCCACCACCACCAATATTCGAACCAGAACCAGACACTATTCTACTAGAACCTACTCAAAATGACCAAACTATTGTCACTATCGAAGTTTTTGAAATATTACAACAACAAGTTGTCCAACAGAACCAGACCATTGAAAAACTTCAACAACAAGTCCAAAAACTTGAAAACTTTAATCAACAATTGCTTCGCCTTATTCACCAAGACACCTAGTACCTACAACAGAGAACTAAAACCCTTGCTACTCTGTTCGCAAATACAAATTTTTAGATAATCCTAGGCATGATGGCAAACTATGTTGACTCAGACAACTGTATTAACAGACCTCTTAAACCCCCTGAACACCCTATAAATTTAGTACCTACTCCTGTATATAGTATAGACACCCTTATCCCCTACGAGGAATATACGTTGACCCCAACTACTTCATTAAACACAGGTCCTCTTGCTGCAGATCAAGGACTTAAATTTAGACACTTACTTGAGAAATTTGCAGACATTTTCGCAACAGACATTAATGAATTAGGAAGGACTGACTTAGTTTCTCATCGTATTTTTATAGAAGATGTACCACCCATTCGCTCTAGACCCTATTCTATACCTCCAAGTGAACAGACATTTATTAAAGAGGAAATCCAATGAATGATGAACATAAAATTATCCAACCTTCGAATAGTCCCTGGACTTCCCCTGTTGTTCTAGTCAAGAAGAAAAATGGCAAACTACGCTTCTGTGTAGACTACCGAAAACTTAACAATGTTACTAAAAAGGATGCATACCCTCTACCTCGTATTGATGAAATGTTAAATACTCTTGCTGGATCGCATTGGTTTTCTACTTTGGACCTTGCAAGTGGATATTGGCAAGTAGCTATGCACCCTCGTGATAAAGAAAAGACTGCTTTTGTAACTCGCTATGGAACGTACGAGTTCAATGTGATGCCTTTTGGACTTTGTAATGCCCCTGCTACGTTCCAAAGACTAATGGACCGAGTTTATGAAGGGATTGCTTGGAAATTTGTAGTAGTATACTTGGATGATACTATAGTATACTCTCGAACATTCGATGACCACCTGAAGCACTTGAATGAAGTGTTTCACAGAATCAAACAAGCTGGTTTGCGACTTAATATCGAGAAATGTAACTTTTGGATGCAAAGATTACCCTTCTTAGGCCATATAATTGCACCTAGTGGAATAGCCCCTGACCCTACCAAAATTGAAGCCGTACAAAAGATCCAACCACCGCAGAATATAACCCAACTTCGCTCATTCTTGGGATTAGCTGGATACTATAGACAATTTATCCAAAATTTCTCTGCTATTGCTAAACCCTTAAATCGATTGTTACAAAAAGACGAACCATATCGATGGACCCATATTCAACAGGAAGCTTTTAATGAACTAAAAGACCGACTTACTGCTGCCCCTATATTAGCCTACCCTAATTTCAGAAAGACCTTTATCTTGGCCACCGATGCTTCTTACTATGGATTTGGTGCTACTCTCAGTCAATTGGACCAAAATCATAAGGAACACCCCATTGCCTATGCAAGCAAAAGTCTACGAAAAGAAGAAGTAAACTACGGCGCAACCGAACTAGAATGTGCTGCTGTAGTATGGGCAATCGAACACTTTCATAAATACCTAGGCGCTACCAAGTTCATCTTAGTTACAGACCATTCAGCATTGAAATGGCTACGTACTTCTGAACCTAAAGGAAGAATTGGAAGATGGATTCTTAAACTCCAACCTTATAACTTTGAAATCTTTCACAAACCTGGAAGAATCCACTCTAATGTTGATGCTCTATCACGCCTACCGACCCAGACACTTAAATCATCTAAATCATGAATTTAAACCGATATAGCCAACTTTATGATTACCTAGAATCAGACAAGTTACCAGACGAATTTACAGACTATGAAAAGAAACAACTAATTAACCAGGCTAGATATTTTGAAATTAGACATAACCTCTTATATAAGAAGAACCGAAAAGATCCAGAACACCCCTTTCGAGTTATTAAATGGACAGAAGTAGAACCGATCCTATACATGATGCATAAACACCCTACTGCTGGACATTTGGGAACCGATGCTATGTACTATAAAATAGCTGAACGATATTATTGGGATCAAATGTATCGAGATGTCCAAGAATATGTAAAGACTTGTGAAACATGCCAAAAGAGACTTAAAGGATGCAGAAAAGAACCTCTCCATCCTATCCAAATAGGACGTGCTTTTGAAAGGATTGGAATTGACCTTGTCGGACCCTTACCTATAACTGCTCAAACCAATCGTTACATCATTGTTGCTACCGACTATCTAACAAGATGGCCAGAAGCCAAAGCTGTCCCTGATGCTGGAGCCAATACTCTCGCACAATTTATTTTTGAAGAAATTATCTGTAGACACGGAACTCCAAAGATTATACTTTCTGACCAAGGAAGAAACTTTATTAGCGAAACTGTACGGATTCTATGTGAAAAGTTTCTCATCAAACATAAATTCTCTTCACCATACCACCCACAGACAAATGGAATGGTTGAAAGACTTAATCGAACATTATGTGAATCTCTCGCGAAAGTAAAAGAAACAGATGATTGGGATTTACACATACCTGCTGTTCTCTTAGCTTATCGAACAAAGAGACATGCTACTACTGGATACACTCCATTCCAGTTAGTTTATGGTAGACAAGCCACGCTACCCATAGAAGCACTTATTCCTGTATATCCTAAAGTAATTAAGGATACAGAAATTAATATACAAGACAGTATATTACAACGAGCTTACGAATTAATAGACAAATTGCCAACCATACAAGAAGAAGCCCGAGAAAATACTAGGAAATCACAAGAAAAACAGAAAAAGTACTTCGATAAAAAGGTGAAAGAAGAAACCTTTGAAATTGGAGAAAAAGTATGGATACAACGAAAAGAAATAGAAATGTCTCGCTCTGCTAAATTTGAGGATAAAAGAATTGGCCCCTTTATAATTCAAGCGAAATTAAACAATGGTGCTTATAAACTTCGAGATATGGAAGGAAAAACCTTACAGAAATATTATAATAGTGATAGACTTGCTAAATATTACGAGAAACAGACATGGGAACCTATAATTGTAATTGAAAATTAGAAATTTCTGGAAGAAATTTATTGTGAAAGGGAGTGACATTTGTGTAAAACTTTGTGCACAGCCCCATGAAAATCTTCGTATTACACTAACATTTATATAATCCTACACTCCGATTGAAATTTTCCTAAAATATTATCAAAACCCCTAAAATGGAATCTACCACTCTACAACCCAATACTATACTCGCTCTTCGAAACTTTCTTTCTATTTGGAGACAAGACCCTGCTGCCCAATACAATTTAGGAATTTTTAGTCAAAATGTAATCCTATGGGATGACCAAAATCCAGAACAAGTAATTGATGTTACCCCAAAGGAAGAAACAGAACCCCTTGTCGAACTTAATGAATTACTGCGACCATTTGATGAAGACATAGAAGCCCTCTTATCTGAAAAACCGATTGAGAAACATAAAGCGATGACTCCATTGCTAAAAGACTTGACCCAGACTCTTAACCCTCAAAAGACCACCCGAACGAATCCTTTTCTTCGAGAAACTTGGACCGCACAAGTTGATAAGATCCTACAAGACCTACCTAAGTTTAAACAATCTCGCCAAGGACAAAGACAGGCTGTTGAAGCCCATTATTATTTGGGAACAATAATAGAGAAACAGACCGAACATAGAGACCAAATTAGAGAACAAATTCGAAAGGTAAAAGGAGACCGGAAAACTCAAGACATCTGGAAAGGAGCCCAGAGAATTAGAAAAATCTTCACAATTTGTCCCAAGGACTTAATGTACCAAACCAATTACCTTTCTGTGACCCAAGTGACTAAACTGAAAGATGAAGTTTATGCCGCTCTATTGGAAGAATTAGAGAAAGAATTTATGGAGTAAATTTTCTTAAGGGGACGGAAATGTTATAGAACGATAGTTTATTATATTACCTTATTATTTTATTATTTCATTTTTATTATTATATTTTATTATTATATTGTATTATATTATTATCTTGAGAAGTTAGAATAGTTAATACCGCTTATAACGCTTATACTGATTATAACACTTATAACGATTATAACGCTTATAACGATTATTACGCTTATAACGCTTATGACGCTTATAGCGCTTATACCGCTTATGATGCTTATGACGCTTATAGCGCTTATACCGCTTATAATGCTTATACCATTTATAACGCTTATGTTGCTTTTGTAGATTATAGTGTTTATCATTGTAAATTAACGCTTATAATGCTTATTCTAAAATGTATTTAAAAACACAGAATTTCCCTTAGTCAAACTAGACTAGACCAAGACACCCACTTCTCTTTATATTTATTATACATCTTGTACTAGGATTTCTTAGGAACAGAAACCTAAGGATAGCCTATTATAGATTATTAATAAAGAAACTATTTAACACCAAGTTTATTATCAAGTAACAGTAAAATCGATAATTCCTCATTGAATACTATACCGAACTGCCCTTAGAGAAGAGTATAATTTCTTACAGACTAAGGAGTTATACCTACCTCTTGGACACCGCTATAAACCGATAAAGGATCCCTGTAGCCGTGTCATTGTTATAGTAAGGAGTAAAAGAAGGCCTCTCTACTGTAACACTGGCTTACCTATAAATCCTGAAAATTGATATCATTATGGATAATATGCAACTATATAAGAAGAAATACAAACCTATTTTTAACAGTTATCAATAAAGCACCTGCAGCAGAAATTACTTCATAGGTTGATAGAAAGAAATTATGTAATCAGTAAAGGATAATTCATATGAATTCAAATTACTTCTTCATGAAAGCAGAGATGGATTTACTAATGTGCCATTTTGGAATTTATGTAATAAGTAGAAAATTTTGGTTATCATCATAAAAGTTAACTGATGAAATTCTTGGCAGATATAATCATGTTGAATGGGATAAATCAGTTAGAGTTGATCCTGAGACCTCTGACTGTTATATTAGATTAGCTAAGAGATGCATAGATCCAAATCCTAACAAACGGCCTGCTGTCAAGTCTATTAATCATCAAGATTTTGAAAAAAAATGTTAACTTTAGATGACGACAATGAAATCAAAAGGCAATTGTTAGAAATTGATAATACATTACAAGAAATTTGCATGGACGAAAACTTTACATGATGGGGAAGTGTATTACGAGAACTACAAGGAAAGCCTGAAACCGGTATCTTACGGAACAACCTATATTCAACCAAACCTAATTCTAGTAAAGATCAGTACAACCGGAAAATGTTTCTACACCACATCGTTCAACACCCAACATGTGCTTCCAGGAAAATTCTACGGCTCACAATGGAAAATGGCATATTGTAATAAAGAGACTGAAAATATGAAGAAACAATTGAATGAATTATTATTAGAAGCTAAAGAAATAGATAAGGGAGAATTTGGCTCTGTATATTCAGCACTCTGGGCGGATGACATACAAAAAGTATAAAAAAAAAAATAAAAATAAAATTTTTTTACCTTATATATATATTAATCACGAATTATAACGAATTAGCATATTATTTTTAATATTATCATCTATAAGATTAACTTATTTGATTCGTTTAACCTTTAAATGATCGTTTGCTTATTCTTATTTATATTTATAAATCGAGGCTCATGGATATATTGAGGGTATTTTATTTACATTATTTAGATATAGTGGGATATGATTAGTTTGTCGATATAAGCTATTATAATTTAGACATGTGATATACTATTAATGTAAGAATCGTGTTTTAAAAATATTTTTAGCATTTACAATTATTAAAAAAAAAAAAAAAAAATGTAAGGTGCTCTGCCTGTAAGCCGCTATATGCGCAAAAAGTAAGGTGCTCTGCCTGTAAGCCACTATATGCACAAAAAGTAAGGTGCTCTGCCTGTAAGCCGCTATATGTGCTAAAAGTAAGGTGCTCTGCCTGTAAGCCGCTATATGCACAAAAAGTAAGGTGCTCTGCCTATAAGCCGCTATATGCGCAAAAAGCAAGGTGCTCTGCCTGTAACCGCTATATGCGCAAAAAGTAAGGTGCTCTGCCTGTAAGCCACTATATGTGCAAAAAGTAAGGTGCTCTGCCTGTAAGCCGCTATATGCGCAAAAAGTAAGGTGCTCTGCCTGTAAGCCACTAAATGCGCAAAAATGGACCTTGGAAGTATAAATAATAATTCACCAATGTTTGAAAGTTTATGCGTGGAACGCATAAAATATCCTTATAAGAAATTACAGCACGGAATAATACTGAAATACATGGAAAAGTTTGAATACGTGACCACACAAACCTGCACGTAAATATACACGGGACAATGCACGGGAAAGCAAGTTCATGGCACGTAAAAGGGCGCAGATTTCATGCAATGCTGCACGTACTTATGTGCAATTTTATGTGTTTTCTCATGCATTGTTTCGTGCATATTTACATGCAGGTAACATATAATAGCATATGTCTATACATATATACATAATAACATATATCAGGGTGTGGCGACTTAGCGGGTTGGATAAGTTGTAACCCCCCAAGCAATAGGTATAAGGTTCAATTCCCACTGGAGACGTTTTGATAATTATATCTGTGTTACTGTAACCTGGACTGTGAAACCAAGCCGGATCAGTAGATCTGTAATCTGGGTCACACCAAGGTGCATTAGATTCTTGTAATACTAGTGTAACGTTTTGAAGCTCGGTACACCAGGCGCATAAAGATCCCCCGGGGGCGCAGGAAACGGAAACATGCTTGGCAAGACCCGAGTGAAGAGGTAGCCGAACTTTTGATAGTGCTACAGAATGGAGCCGGATTGAGCCAAAGCTAGAAAAAATTCTGGACGGCATAGGGCTTGGAGGAGTCCCTCACCAATCAGGCTACTGGAGTCATACCAGAGGAAAAGGACATGTGTTTCGGAAGCATGTACCAAGAAAAGGGAGACCGTTAGGGCACATAAAGCCCAGGCAAACCAATCCTTCCGGTCTATCGGATTGGAAGTTTGGAAAAGTTCTAGGGGAGGTTTAAGAAGGGGAAAGGACACGGTACTGGGGCTGGGTGAACTTTACAAGGGCAGAAGTAGGTAATGTAAGTTACTGAAGTGTAGGTGACACCTGTGTGGGACAGGGACTGCTCTACCAAGTTTCCCACTAGGATAAACTAGTCCTAAGAGGGTATGGTAAGAATCCAGAACAATGTTCCGGTGATACAAGACGGATGGGCAGAAGGCATAGATCAGAGGGGTTAAATAGGCAATCCTCTAGTTGGGTTGCAGGTATGGCAGCTAGTGTGGAACCTTAGGGCGGACTACTTAAATTAGACAACCAAAAGTTGTATGTGTGGCTAGTTGTACTCTCGTCTATGTATAATGTCGGATGCCCGAAAAGGACATCTGTAGTCTGATCATCAATTTTGAATAAAAACCCGTCCCCGTAGTGGGCACTTTGACACCAAAAAAAATATAATAATAATAATAACATATATCGTATATGCATTATTTTATTAACTAAATTTTATTATTTTATTAACTAAATTTTATAAGTTTTATTAACTAAATTTTGTATTTTATTAAATAACTTAATTTATTTAATTATTTTATTAATTAAATTTTATAATACAAATAGTTTAATTTAATAATTTACATGCGAACAAGAAAATACTTCTAATTACTAAAACTACCGACTTTAAAAATAACCCAGCAACTAATAATATCGAAAAAAAAACAAAGTAATAGTACCAAAATGAAAGGTTTAAAAAAAAATCGAAATGACTACTCTAGAAATAACTCCAATAGGGACAACTCCGATTGTGGCAACTCCAATGGCAGTAACTCAAGGGAGAGGCTAAAATGCAATAATATACAGAGAGATAAAAAATAAAAGAAAAAAATAATAGTAAAAAAAAATAAAGCTGCGATACCACCAAAAATGATGAAAAACATACACCAAAAATGATAGTGATTCCAAAAGAGTAGCTTCCAAGGCAATAACTCTAAAGGATGGTTTAAACAATGACAATAACTAAAAAAAATTATATAAAAATTAATGAGTTGTAAAAAAAAAAAATTATAAAAAAATATAAGATGATAAAAATGATAAGAGTAAACAAAAAAAAAAGCAATATTTATTTGCTTACAAATCAAATGTAATTTGTGCGTGTCAATACACAGAAATTATTATTAATAAGTGTAAAAAAAAACCAAAACAAAAAACAACAAAATAAATGTTTTTGTGCGCGTCAATGCACAGAATTTATAATCATAAGAATCTTAACGATCATTATGTTAATGCACAGAATTATGATCGTTAAGGATCTTAATGATCATCATGTTAGTTAAGGATCTTAACAATTGTGACAATTGTGATATCATGCACAAAAATTATGATCATCAAGAATCTTAATGATTGTGACGATCACGATATTAATGCACTGAAATTATGATCATTAAGGAGTCTTAACAATTGTGATGATCATACATTTTGTATAGAAATGATCGTTAAGAACCTTAACGATTGTGATGATTATTATGTCAGTGAACTGAAACTTTCATTAAAAATCTTAACGATTGTGCAAGTCAAAGCACAAAAATTATGATTATGATTATTAAGAATCTTAACGATTATGCATGTCAGTGCACGAAAATTATGATCGTTAAGAATCTTAACAATTGTGCACATTAGTGCACGAAATTTATGATCGTTAAGAATCTTAACGATTGTCACGTTAGTGCACAGAAATTATGTAATTATTAAGATTAATACACGTCAATAAATGGTTATAATACTATGCACAATAGTGCACGGATTTCAATATTTCGTTTAATAACGTGTATTAAATTTTTTGGATAATCAGTTTCCGAGCAGTTTTCGTGCAGTGATTATGAAACCCGTGCTTACCCGCATTAATGATGCTGCCCGAAACTCTTTTGGTCCAAAAACCGAATCCGAAACTAGTTTTAAATATTCAAAACTAATTTCCGAAATTCTGAAACTATGTAAAAAACCCGAAACTATGAAAAAACCCAAAACTCTAAAATAGTAAAGCTGTATTATCCGAAACTATTTTGGAAGTATAAACTTCCTATCGCTCAATGCAGGAGTAATTATTATCGGGTATTGTTAAAAAAATTCTCACACATACCCGATTAATAATTAAATGACGTATATATGCACATATGTAGGGCTTAAGACCACTCACATGCCAACCCGGGAACTGATAAAACTTTAAAACATTTACGTACATCGTTAGGGATACCAACAGCTTAACCCAACTTGTATTATTATTTTTAAAATTGCTAGATTTGGAGCATCGTGCATCTTTCACATGCTTATATAATTTTAACCGGGTCAACTGGTCAACTGAATTATTTCGGCAACTTGATTTGGCATTCCGGTAATAAGTTTATATTCTGGTTTGTAATCTGGAAAGCAAATTTTATGTGGGCATTTTGGCCGAATTCGATAAGTTATTGATTCGGTATAATAAAAATAATTACAGCTGCTCTCATAAATTCTAGGACAACTGATAAAAATTATTTCGGCTGAATTCGATAAGTTTTTGAATTTGGTGTTATCTGAACTGGATTTCGGTATTACAGTAATTCGATAACACCGATTTCAAAATCTTATCGAATTCGGCCAATCAATTTTTATCTGTTGTCCCAGAATTTATGAGAATAGCTATAATAAAGCTATTTTTGTATCATGATTATTTTACGATTGTTATACAATAATGTCAATGATTTTAAATTTTCGTTCGAATGCTTGTTCAACATGATTGGTGTGCTTAGTTTGTTCAAAAATTTATGGAAAAAACTATTCATGTCAACCAATAAACCTTAACAAGAAATGTAAAAAAAGAATCAAATAAAAATTAGACTTTTATAACAAATATATTACTCAAACAGGTGCCGCTGTTAAAAAAGTTAAATATGATCATGAATTGAGATATCCCAAATTCTTTAAAAATAAATTTTTCGTCTTCAACAAGAACGAAAAATAATTAGAAATAAATAAGTGCCTTCGTTTAAACGAAAATGGATCTTGGCAAAGAATTGGAATTGAAATTTAGTTTAATTTTTTAAAATGAATTTTTCGTCTTCGAAGAAACGAAAATGAATTAAGAATGAAATAGTGCCTTGTTTGAACAAATATGGATTTGTCAAAAGAATAGGAATTGAAGTTTTATACAATTATAGAACTAAATTTTCGTCTTCGACAAGAACAAAAAATAAATAAAGACTCAAAAATGAAACTTGCCAAAGAATAGAAATTGAAATTTAATTCAATTTTTTAAAACCGAATTTTTCATCTTCGACATGAAACGAAAAATAATTAGAAGTGAATAAAGGCTTCATTTGAACGAAAATGGATATAGGAATTAAAATCTAATTCAATTATTTAAAAACGAATTTTTCGTCTTGAACAAGAAACGAAAAATAATTAGATATGAATAAAGGCTTCATTTGAACGAAAATGGATCTTGCCAAAGGATAGGAATTGAAATTTAATTCAATTTTTTAAACCCAAATTTTTATCAAAAAATAAATATTTAGTCTTATCGTAATATATATTAGTCATCTGATCTTATTAAATCACGTACCTGACTCTTATTTCCCGAAATCATAAACTTAATCGAGTTGGCTGAAACATCATTCGGTCAATTTTTATCAGGTGTTCCAGGAATTATGAAAATAGCTGTAATCCCTATATATGTATGTAGTGCCGTCTGTTGTCTTTTTTTTTTTTAATGTTTTTTTGTTTAATTTTTTGTTTTTTTAAATTTTTTTTATTTTAACTTAATTTTTATTTTTATTTAATTTTATTTTTATTTTTATTAAATTTTTTTATTTTTATTTAACTTTTTTTTGTTTTTATTTTATTTAATTTTCGATTTACAGGCTATTTTTTTTTATTATTACATTGTTTTTTATTTTTTTCATTTTTTGTTTATTTTATTTTTACTTTTTTTTATTTTTACTTAGTTTTTTTTATTTTTACTTTGTTTTTTTTTATTTTAACTTTTTTTTTTATTTTAACTAAATTTTTTTTATTTTAAACTTTTTTTTATTTTAAACTTTTTTTTTATTTTAACTTTTTTTATTTT